>VMDR010010736.1:0-30070 GCA_007922815.1 Macrotus californicus
CATCGTAGGCACTGGAAGTGCCTGGAGTAACCTGGCAGGGAAGCCATACCAATGACGTAGGGAAATAACAGTCAAAGCCAGAGTTAGTTTGTAATGTAAGAGTGTTAAGTAAAACAATCAGTACAGTTTCCATTTTATAGATGAAAAACTTAAAATTTAGAGAGGATATTTTAGAATAGACACAAAAACACTTAAGAAATAGACTACTGGCCTTCGCCTGCCATACGTAAAGAAAAAGTAGGCTTGTCAACAATATTCTTGCATGTTCTGAGTTGGCTGGCTGCACCTAACAGTGGAGGGGGGACAAAGATGTGAGACAGGAGGGAACACAGGTATGTAGTTTCATGGAATAGAATCTATAACTGGCTGACTCATAGTGAAGGTCACAGCGACATGGCTGTTAGTGATCCCCAGATTTTTATCTCTAAAAGTGAAGTAACCCAGGGCTTCCGTTTCAGGTGATGGTTGGATGGGATCCCTGCCAGGTACAGATTTGACTTCCATTTTTTCCTTCATGGAGGCAAAGAGAGGGGGCAGATTTTAAACTTTACCTGCTGGATTTTGTTTAATTATTGCAATGATAATTTTGAATGAACTCCTAGGGGGTATTGGGCTTATGAATAATGACTACACTTTCAATATATTGCAATGACAAATAATAAACAGAATAAAATCAGTAGAATGAGTGAAGAGAATAAAATCAGATCATCAAAATCTAGTTTTTTGCCATTCCTTTTACAGCTGTGGATTTGACTGTATTTGTTTTCATAAATTTGAGTGTTCCTTGATGACGGCATTCAACATGAACCTGGGATGTCTCTAGTCTTCCAAATATATGGTTACCAAGAAATAAGACAGAGCCAAAGCTGCTGAATTGCTTCTAGCAGGCCCAAGGTTCTATCCCTTGTCCCTACCGCTCCTCACCCAGCACGTTTTCCTTGGATTATGGGATCTATTCCCATGACCTCAGTTGTATTCTCTTTATAGATGACTCCAGAATCCACATCTCCAGCTAAGATCTCTCTCAAGTCCCAGACTGGTAGGGATGGCTGTATATCTGCTATCTCTAACTGGATATACTTTGAGCACCTGTAATTCAGCTAAACCTTTTGTCCTTCCCCACATCTTATCCCATACCCTACCTGATCCTTTACTGCATTCTGACCTGCTTCTCCTCTGTACTCAAAGTTTCTATGAACCACTCTATCATCCACATGGTCACCCACCCAGACTAAGGGTTTATCCTTCTGTCCTTCCTCCTTCTTATGTCCTTGTTTAAACAATAATTGGATTCATCCACTTTTACCTTCTAGGTATTACTGTGATTCACCCCCTTCTCTCAGTCTGTGTGATATCTGTCCTAGTCCATTTCCTTGACATCTCTGGCCTGGGCCAGGGCAGCAGTTTCTTCAGTGGCCTCCCTGTTTCCAGTGTCAACTCCCTTCAGTCTACTTTTTCTTTGCTGCCAAAATTAATATTCTAATAAGTAAATGTGGCATGTCACTTTCTTGCTTAAAACTTTTCAGTGATTTAACATGATATGCTAAAAAGTTAGTAAGTAATATACATATATCTATGTGAATAAAATGAATGGACAAGTATTAGATACTGAAGGAACTCCTTAACTTATAAGATCTTTCACAGACTGCCTCTGTCTATATGTCTAGCCATACTTCCTGTGATTTCTAACTCATTACTGTATATACTAATAGTGCCACAAATATACCATATTGCCTCACTTCTCTGGATGGCCCGGGAAAGCTCTTCCTCGTTTTCTTCATTTGGATAATTTTTAGACTTCCTTTGGAACTCATCTTATGTGTCATTTCCTCTGGTTCATCATTTCTAATTCAGTTTCCCTCAAGTGCTTAATTATCCTACTATGTGCTAGGAACTGCATTAGGTGCTGGGAACAAAATGGCAAGTTAGACTCCCTCCCCTCTGGAGGAGGCACCAGACATGTGGGGAAACAGACATGGGAACAAATAAATAGCATTCATTCATTGAAAAAGAAGTACAAGGAATGCAAGAAAACAGGAAGCAAAAGATGACAAGATTTAGATTATCGAGTCTACTTATAGAAATTAAAAGGTTGGTGACAAAGAATTGCAAACAAATGGACCAACATTTACAAAGACATGGAAGTATGAAAGGCACTGGGAGGGTGATGTTATAGATTGAATTGTGTCTCCCAAAATTCACAGGTTAGGGTCCTAATCCCCAGTACCTCAGAATGTGAACTTACTTGGAAACAGGGTCTTTCTAGAGGTACCGTATTTTGCCATGTATAATTTGCTCCCATGTATATAATGCGTGCCCACATTTTTGGACCAAACTTTCAGGAAAAAAATCTTTCATTTTAATTTTTTAATTAAATTTTTTACTTATTTATATTTAGAAACAAATCCGACTATTGCATTCCAGGTATTATTTTGCACACAAATATCATTATTGCTCTCTAGAGTTACACTTTTAATGCATAAGTATAAATAAAAGAATTTAAAACAGTTATATAGATACAGAATTATATCTATAATGCACATTTTTATTCTTCCCCTCAAAAAAATTGTGCAAAAAATTGTGCATTATACACAGCAAAATATGATAATCATGTTAAATTGAGGCCATTAGAGTGGACTCTAACCCACATTGACTGGTGTCCTTCTAAGAAGAGGAAATTTGGACATAGACACAGAGAGAGAGACACAGTGGGGAGACAATCATCTAAAAGCCAAGGAGAAAGACCTGGCACAGATTCTGCCCTCATGGCCTTCAGAAGGTATTAACACCTTGATCTCAGACTAGCCTCAAGAATTTGTGGAACAATAAATTTCCAATATTTAAGCCAGGGGTGTCAAACTCATTTTCACTGGGGGCCACATCAGCCTCGTGGTTGCCTTCAAAGGGCCGAATATAATTTTAGGACCGTATAAATGTAATTACTCCTTAACTAGGGGTAAGGAGCTCCGTGCTGCTGCCAGGTAGAAACAAGGTGTTGGGCCGGATAAAACAAGGTGGAGGGCCGGATTCAGCCCGCAGGCCTTGTGTTTGCTTGCCACCTGTGATTTAAGCCATCTAATCTGTGGTACTTTGTTACAGAGACTCTAGGCAACTGATATAGATAGTAATTTGTTTGGGTTTGAAGATGAGAACAATGGCCAGAGTTGAACAGATTATGGCAAGTCTTATATGATATACCGAGATTTCCTTTTCTGATTAAAGTCTTAAAATTAATTTTATAGGTGATGGGAAATAGCAAAGACAATTAAGTAATTTAGGACTGAGTTTTAGAAAGCCCATTCTGGGGGCTAAGTAGAGGATGCATCAGGGGTGGAGAAATGACTGACTATGAAAAAGCCCTGATAAAAATAGTTTAAATGGGAGGGTGGTTGGAGGATGAAACAAAGATGAAAATTATTTAGGAAGAAAAATTGCCTGGCAGTTCCACTGCTGGGATTATATCCTAAGAGCCCTGAAACACCAATCCAAAAGAACCTATGCACCCCAATGTTCACAGCAGCACAATTTACAATAGCCAAGTGCTGGAAGCAACCTAAGTGCCCATCAGTAAATGAATGGATCAAAAAACTGTGGTACATTTACACAATGGAATTCTACGCAGCAGAGAGAAAGAAGGAGATCCTACCCTTTACAATAGCATGGATGGAACTGGAGAGCATTATGCTAAGTGAAATAAACCAGGCGGTGAGGGAGAAATACCATATGATCTTACCTTTAACTGGAACCTAATCAACAAAAGAAAAAAGGAAGCAAAATATAACCAGAGACATTGAAATTAAGAACAATCTGATAGTAACTAGAGGGGAGGGGGAGGAGATAATGGGGGGTGGTTTCAGGAGCAACTATAAGGGACACATGGACAAAGCCAAGGGGGAGGGGTGGAAGCAAGGGAGGGAGATGGGTTTGGCTGGGGAGGAGGGCAGTGGGGAGGTAAATGCAGACAACTGTAACTGAACAACAATAAAATAATTTAAAAAGAAAAGAAAAAAGAAAGTGAAAACAAAAGAAAAAGTGGCAGGATGTGGTGACTTGACCACATGTATGAGTTACAATACCTAATTGCTCTAATTGCATTTACCTTTTTATTAGGCGTGACTAACTGAGCCCATGACTGAAAGCACAGAAAGAGAAGAGAGAAACCAAAGAAGGAACTGATCCAGACAATAATACACTTCCTCCCAAAGTGTCTCCAGCCCTGGTTCAAACATCATGGCACGGCCCAGATGATGAGAAGTCACAATCCCAATGCTTCAGTGTTAAAGAACAATGGGAACTTATTAAAATTGGTTGTGTATAAAGTCTAACTTCTTAAAAGAAGTTATCAAGAGTAAGAATTTTTTATAAAGAAGTCAGTGGACTCCTTCTAGAGACAGCAAAGAACAGTCTTTCTTCTTCCCTTTCTCCATTCATCCTTTTCTCCTTCCCCTCTTTCCTCCCTTCAGTAAATAATTACTGAGCTCCAACTTCATGCTAAGTACTACATTAAATTCTGGGGATACATAGAAAAAAACAAGTAAATAAACCTTTGTATAAGGAGCTTTCGATTTTCTGGAGGAAAGGTGTATAAATCAATTATCTTAATCTGGTGCAGTAAGAGCTACCGGCACTCCAAGCCGATTGGCAATGCCTGCTCTGATTGAGGGAATTAGGAAAGACTTCCCAGAAGTTGTGACTCTTGAGCTAGATCTTGAAGGAGATAGGGAAGGGCTCAAAGTCTTGGAGTGTGGGAGAGTGTGGTAACTTCTTTGGGGAAATGTAAACAATTGTGTGACTGCTAAGTTAGGCCATTTCAGGGCAGACAGGAGCCAAATGAGGAGGTTGGAAAAATAGCCTCAAGGTCTATTCTTGCAAGTCTGATATCTTGCCACTGAAATCACCATTTGTCTTTTTTTTTTTTAATGATGTCAGAAAACTTTTGATTCCAGGGAAGAGAGGATTTTCCAGACTCTTGTTTCTCAATCATTCAGCCATGAAAAACATCTCAATAAGATTGTGGGTTAAAAAATGAATATAAACTTGGAAAACTTTCCTAGGGCAACAAGTTCTAGTCACAGTGTTTAAATTTTGGGGGTCTCACTGTGAAAAACTGAGCAAATATCTTTAAGACTGAGTGCTAGCTTTCTTATAAGACAGCGTTATATGGTGGAAAGGCTGTAGAATTTGGATATGAGTGACTGCTCAGTGACCCCCTGGACTTGTCACCTGGCAGAAGTTGCTCAGTTTTCCCAAGCATTCTTTAGCTTCCTAAAAAGTTAATGTTCCCTCTGGAAGGCTGCAGCCACTGCTGCTGCTGGGCCCAGGGCTTCCACAGTGAAATGCACATGTGCAATGAGAAAGAGAAGTTGGCTCTCTCCAGTCCCCTCAGGGGTGGGTGTCAGAGCAAGCAGCCAGAGTTGCAATATAAGGTTTAGGGGAATCAAACATGGCTACAGTCAGCTTCTTGGGTGAAGTGAAAAGTCATCAAAATCAAAGTGCTCCAGTCGATAGACTTTGGCCACAACAGGGACATTCTAGACAATAGGCAGTCTCCAGGCATGGAAAATCTCAGACTGGACAAATCATAGGACCTTCGTGCAAGGAGGAAACCCAGAAATTATTGAGTCAAACTCTTTTGTATAGAGGGGAAGACTGAGACCTGGAATGCCCAGGGGAGCTGAGCTGATCAAGAATCCTTAAGCACCTCATTAATCCTCTCTATTAGGAACTTTATTAGGGGAAACCTGGCATTAGAAAGACCTTACTTCACTGAGCAGCTGGTTGGGTCCTTCTCTTTGGGGCACGGGAAACCTAATTATATTTAGTATTGCCAGGTAAGTCATAGGAAACCCAGGTAGAGCTGAATTTTCAATGAACAATAATTATTCCTTTTAGTATAACTATGTCCCAAATATTTCACAGGACAACTTATAATAAAGTTATTTATTTTTTTAAAACAGAAATTCAAATTTAACTCAGTTCTCCTCCTCCTCCTCCTTCTTCCTATATCTATCCACTCTGTGTTCATTGCAGCATTATTTACTATCACCAAGATTTGGAAGCAGCCCACGTGTCCATCAATAGATGAAGGGGTAAAATAGCTGTAGTACGTTTACACAATGGAATGCTACTCGGCAGTAAAAAAGAAGGAAATCTTACCCTTTGTGACAGCACGAATGGACCTGGAGAACATTATGCTAAGTGAAATAAGCCAGTCACAGAAAGGTAAGTATCATATGATTTCCCTTATATGTGGAATCTACTGAACAGAATGAACAAACAAGCAAAATAGTGGTAGACTCATAGATAAAAAGCAGGCTGACAGCTGGTGGGGCAGGGGCTGAGGTGCCAGCGGAGGTGGAGGGTATGGGGGGATAAATGGCAATGGACAGAAACTTGACTTGGGGTGGTAACACACAATACATTGTGCACCTGAAACCTGTTAACCAGTGTCACCCCAGTAAATTCAATACAAAGGAAAAAAAACAGCGCTAATTATGGAGGGTCTTTCCATCTTCCATCCCTACTCTGACTGCTAGGAAGCTTAAAGGATAATTATAATTACTGCTTTCTAATAGAACTTTATGGTATGTACTTAGCTTTATCTTTCCCATTTGTTTATACCACTTCACCTTCTTCTTTTAATTAAAAAAAAATCTAATGGTTATAAGTATCTCAGTAAGCCACGTCAAAAAACTTTGCTTAGATATAATTTTTTAAAAGACAGCATTATGTAATTATTAAGGGCCAAATTTTGTAGTAGGTCCTGCAAATGTTAATATGAATAATATAGCTGCTGTCTGATCTCAAAAAACCCTAGTCAGGTGGAGGGGATAGTCATTTATGTAAGTAATCGCAATGCAGGCAAGTGAACAATGGACGTGGTCCAAGGTCACACAGCTAGCTGGCAGCAGAACCACAATGTGTTTTATTACATCATTTCCCATGTAGTTGGCTGGCTGACGACCCTTTTCTTACACATCTCTACACAAATGTCTATGGGACAGTGTAGTGGGCCTGGTTGTTTGGCCTTCTCAGCACCCATCCTCTTTCTAGGTGGAATACCCCCTGAGTGGGGGAAACTGCTCCCCCTCTTACTTAATCTTTGTGATATTAATAATAGTTGCTGATCAAGTGTACTTGTTCTCCATGACCTTGGATGATTGGTTCTGGTTGTAGACACATGCCTAAACCAGGCCAGGGCCCTTCCTCGAGAAGTCCCCAGAAAAGAGCAGTCCCTCTCTGGGGGCAAAATGAAGTGATAAGTATCAGCCATATCTCCTGCCACGTAGAGGAAGCCTGGCTGAGCACATAAAGGTAATATGTGGAGAGCAGCAGGGAGGAGAGACGAGAAAGCTCTTGCTACATTTGAGTTTATCATTTCAGCAATTCTCAAAGCTCAGCTGCAAGTTGGCTTAATCCTTTTACCCTGAAATGATTTGAGCTGTGTTTCTGTCACTTGCAACCAAAAGGGTCGCAGCTCATAGAGATAGTTGGAGTCGAATGACCATTAGCCTTTTCCCAACACCGAAACCAGTGATTTTCAACCCTTTTCATCTCATGGCACCCAAAAACTAATTACTAAAATTCTGTGGCACACCAAAAAATATATTATATTTTTTGACAATCTGACAAGAAATAGGTATAATTTTGATTCATTCACAGCAGATGGCTATTGTTGTGTTGGCTGTTGTCATTTCTTATTTGACAATCTAAGGGAAAAGAGGTCAGTGCCCCTGACTGAATAGGCAGGTATTGCATGCTTTAACAATTCTTACGGCTCAGGTTGAAAATCACCGCCCTAAACGGTAATGGGATGCCAGAGTGGGCTTCAATTCCATGGCTTGGGGCACAGTTGACACAAAGCTGTTGATTCTGCCTCCAAGCAATGCAGAAATCTCCTGCCCTTCCAAGGCACTGCCAAAACCAGTGTTTTCCAACCTGCTTCTAAGATCCCCTCAAGATGTCTTCATTGTGACAGCGCTAATCCAGCAAAATCAAGCAGCGCTGGGAACGCTGAGCAGCCAAGTGTACAGCGTAGTGGTCAGACAGTCATGTGCTTTACGAAGTGTTCCCCCCGATATTGCCAATACCCAGCCGGCACCATGCATAGTTATTGCAATGAAACCAATACAAAATAATATTGAAAGTAAACTGTAATTGAAAGAGAAAAAAGAAAAAAAAAACACATTTATCGATGCTAAAAAAAAAAAAGGCCATGTAGCCAAGCTGATCTCAAGATCTCCAAACTAGTTTCATGCTGTTGTTATAACAGCTCCCATTTTTAAAATGGGGAAATTAAAACCCAGAAAGGCAAAGTAGGTTATTCAAGTTCATACATATTTGGCCAGGTATATTCTAGAATCTATGTCTCCTGACATTTAGAACATTGCTCTTTCCAATACGCTCTGTCTTAATAGCTGGTATCGTTCATTGAGGGATCCTCAGTGTGGGAAGAAAATATTGATTGTGATGAACATGAAAAGAGCAAAATAACTTTCAGGGTCTATGCTTTTGTATTTAAATTGAACAGTCATTCGGGGGAGAAACCTTGAGAAAGTCGTTAGGACATAATATACACTTGAGCATCCCCAGTTCGGCTGCACATTCCAAACACTTGTGGAGCCTTTTAAAACGAAAGATTTTGGGGTTTCCTGCACTCCCATCAAGATGTACTGAGTCAAAATGTCTGGGAGGTGGGGCACCAGGCTTGCATATATTTAAAGAACTCCAAAGATAATCTGGATTGATCCAATCAGTGATGCATTTGGTATCACTGGTGTAGATTTAGCAACCCGTAAGAAAAAAAATCTCTCTTGGTTTGTATTAATGTACAATCAGCACAGCTGTTTATACAACAAATGTAGATGTGTATTTAACCAATTTTTTACTTCATCCCTTCAAGGAATATTTATGAATTCCCTACAAGTTGCTAGGTTCTGTGCTAGGCATGGGGGTTCAAAGATGAATCAGATGGAAACCCTTCCCTCAGGGAGCCTAGAGGGAAAGATAGTGCACACATGTTCAAATGAGGCTGTCATGTCAGAGTACTGTGGGTGAGTGCTTCCGGGAAGAAGCTGGAGGGCTTCCTGGAAGACTGTTTGAACTGGGTCCTGAAAGCCAGGTAGGAGCTGGACTTACAGATGAGAGGAAGCTCAAGTCAGGCAGCAGGAATAGCGTGGGCCAAGACTGAGAATAGGGAAATAATAGCAATAACAACAACAACAAGAGCAATAATAATAGCAAGCAATGTCTGAGTGCTTTCCATGTATGTCAGTTATTGTTAGGAGTGTTTTATATGGTCACCCCTTAATTTTCACAAAAAGCAATGATATAGGTACTTCTACTATTCCCATTACGTAGTTGAAAAAGCTGAGTTAGTGATAGCTTTGGTAACTTGCTTAAGGTCATGTACCAAGTAAACTAGGCAGAGAAGGAGGCATTTCTATTTTGTTCAAAATTTAATTTGTGGAATGAATGGATATTTTAATTCAACATCTTCATTTGACAGATGAGGAAACAGTCTCAGAAAGGACAAGGGACCTGCCCAAAGTCACCTAGCTGGTTGGTGGCAGTGCCAGGATTAGAGTCACTTTAGTTCTTTTGCCACTTTGCCATGTACATGCATGCACTCTGCATGCAGTGTCAGAGTGAGTGAGAGGAAGGGTTGGTATATCATTTCCTTTAGTCGTAAAGTGTAGCAAATGTGATCTCTGGAAAGGAAACTAAACCCAGAGCTGAACGCTTAACCAAGATATAGCTTTTAAATGCAATAGAACCAATACAAGGGAGAGGATGTAAAGCACAGAGTAGAACTCATTTTGGACAAATCTCATCTTTGTTTTTTCTTCTATAAAATGGGGAAATTTGACAAAAAGATCTCTAAAGCTTCTTCCATCTTGACTATTATGTGTATTCCTAGGTAGGACTAGAAACAGAGGTTGTGTCTATATATGTCTCAAGGTTTGATGGATTGAAGTATAATTAGCAGTGAATCAGCATGGTCTAAAAAACCTACATCTGGGGGCCACAAGGGAGCTGTTTGATAAATGCAGAGAGCAGCGTTCTTCTGTTGAGTCCTGATTCTTCACTTCCTTCCTTCCCTTGTTGCTGAGAAAGTCATTTGATCCATTTATGGGAACCTCCAGGACCAAATCAATTTCTTCCTTCCAAAAGAAGGAACTTAGCAAGAGAGCATCATTTTCTGTGATGTTCAAAGTAGAAGAAAAGGGAGAGCAGAACTTTGGGTTGAGGCCACCTGGACATTTCTAGCTTGTTGTCTATTGTTTCACCCCAAACAGCATGTCCTACCTGACCCCAGAGTTGAAAACTTTACCCCCTTTAAGTAAAAAGATGAAAAAGGACATGTGCTGTATTTTTTAAGTAAAATAAAATTTTTAAAAATATGGGACATTTGTAGTTCATTTTGACCTATGCCATTGCATCGAATGCAATTTTTAGTGGCTTCTGTTTGGAAGCCTGAGAAGGGCAGTGATCTTATCAAACATTCGCCACCTATTGTAGAACGAGATGGATGGAAAAAAATTTTGCACACTGCAGCAACAATTACACATTGTATTTATATAGCAACTATCTCTGGAGACCTCAGAGAGACTTTGAGAATATTCTTTCATTTCTTACTTTCAGAAGCCTGTGGGGCTGATTAAAGAGAGTCAGGCAAAGAGTTAGACAGTGAGGCATACCACCAGCCCCCTGACTTCCTGAAAAGTTCTCCAGTCATTCCTTTCATTGCTAAAGCCAAGGTTGTACATGACCCCAGCACCAAAGGACAGCACTGATTTATTGAGTCCCTGTATGTTGAACACAGTGGCCCTCTGGTGAAATGCAAAGGCAAGAAAAGTTCTTGCTCTCAAGTCTTTAAAAAATCTCAGAGTCAAAACTGATCATAGGGACTTATAAATATGGAAAGAGGAAGTCTAGAAAGACATTTGAGGTGTTAGATTGAAATTGAAGATATAACAGTAAACTCATAGCTTCATTTTAAAATATCTATCTACATAGATATACAAATAGATGCAGATGCATATATTTATATATGTGAATGTGTGTTAGTGTGTGTATCTACAATGCACACATTTCTCACCCTTGTCTCCTGAAAGGGCCTAGAAGAGATGTCATTCCAGTCACAATGGGCACACCTGGCTCCCATATCTTGCTTTCCAAATAGAATTTTCCACTAAAAAGAGTTAAGTTGCCTTGGGAAAAGCATTGACTCCAGGGCTAGAGCAGGAAAAGGGTAAGATGAGCCTCCCCCCCTAAATATCTGGGAACAGAAAATAGGAAAGTGCTCCAAGAATATGGCGACAAGTCAAAAGGAAATCAGAGTCAGGGGCTCCTTCTGACCAAATCTAGGACAGCTTAAGTGTTAAAAGAAATGATTGTGACAGAAGACCACCTATAGCATAAATAGGAATTTTTAGGTCCATAGTGAAGAGAGAGGAAGAGAAAGTGTGACAGCGAGAAAGAAAGGGGAGGAAAGAAAGCCATTTGACAACCGTCATGGTGGTGGCTGTTTCAGACAGGAATTATTGATGGATGCTAATGCAGGTGTGTGGATGTTTGGTAAAGGACAGGATGTTGGTTAGTTTGGGGTACTTGCTATAAAATATTTCATCAGTCACAAAGGTAAAAGTGGCAACTCCAGAATGGAGAAAGCTGGCAGAGGGCAATTTGACCAGGTGTTCAAGGTTTGGCATCCCTAGGGGTTGCATGGAGTGATGTTAGGGGCCTCCACATGAAATGTGCTAAGATGAATGGAGCATCCAATCTATGATATTTCTGCCAAGAATACAGGTCCTGGGTCTGGTCATTGGGAGGCATTGGAGGACCCAGACTGAGGGATGTCCTATGAAGTGAAATGCTTGTCATTTTGAACTGTCAGGTTCAGTAAAGACTGGAAAGGATGGAGGAACTCAAGAGACATGGCAACTAAGTGCAATGATTGGTACTGAATTGAATCCTAGACTATATAGTAAAAAAAAAAAAAAGATAGTTGAGAGGGCAACAACTGAATGGGGACTATACATGGAGGTGCTGTACTGATGTGGATTACCTGAATTGGATGGGTACACTGGCTTGTTTTGGAAGGATTATTTTGGAAAGGCTCATTTTTGGAATGTGTCTGTTTTGGGGATATACATATTGTTCTCAAGAGACTAAAAAAAGAACAGGAATTATTAGTGTGTATGGGGGGGCACAAATACAGCCAAATCTGGGTGAAAAGATACAGGAGCTCTTTGTACCACTCTTGCAACTTCTGAAAGTTCAATACTATTAAAAAAATCAGGGCTAATTTTATGAGGTCAGATGAAAGTATGCTCCAGTCTGAAGCATTTCCCATCTCCCCACATTTTAACCCAAATACGATGATAAAAAGAATCAATCAAGTTCCAAAGCTTGATACTATATGAAAAGAAAGATAGAATTAAATTATGAAGCTCAAAAGTGAGAGATTGTATTTCATTGGGAGGTCAGCAGAGATTTGATAGAGAAGATGAGGTTTGAGATGTGTCTTTAAAGCAGGATAAAATATGGTCAGGGGAAAGTGGGAAGAAGGAATTCAATGTAGAGAGAGGAGACAGAGCAATGACATATAAGTAGGAGGAATATTTACAGCAGTACTGCTTAGATTACAAGTGGCAGAAATCCATTCAAATATCTCAAGAACAAAAGGAGACCTTACTGGTTCCTATAAGTGAAAACCATATAAGTGGTCTAGCTTCAGGAAGAGTAAAAACCAGGTACCTAAATAGGCCATTAGGACCAGAATCTCCATCTCTTGGCTCTGCTTTCCTTTGTATTGACTTCTCAAGTCATATCTCCCAGTACTAGTTACAATTGACAGGCTGAAGAACCCTGGTGGAAAAAAAAGAGTTCCTCATTCCTAACAATTCTAACAAAAGTTCAGCATTGCCCCTCATGGGTATAGTTTCAGTTACATACCTATTTCAGAATCAGTCATGATAAAGAAAATGAAATGCTCCAATTGCCAGGTCTTTTCATGGATTGCTTACTGGGAATGGGGTGGGATTAGCCACCCCGAGAACCAGAAAGACTGAGGTTGATGAGGGGCAATTTGCCAAGGAAAACTTGGGTGGCAGAAAAAGAAGAAATGGACATGGGGCAATCTACTTCTGCAAATGAGCATTTGGGAAACACCAAGTAGTCCAAAGTGACTTTAACATGGGCAATGCTAGGGAAGAGAAGAGGAACTAAAGTGGGAAGTCAACTTGGGGTAATTGTTTGAAAGATCTTAAATGCTAGACTGAGATCATGGTTCTTATTTGATGAATTGGGACAGGGGTCAGCAAACTCTTTCTATAGAAGACCAGACAGTAAATGTTTTAGGCTGCATGAATCGTATGATCTCCATGACAACTACTCAAATCTGCTCTTATAGTGTGAAAGCAGCCTTCAGACAATACATCACTAAAAGAACATGTCTGTGCTCCAATAAAACTTTATTTTCAAAAATAGGTGATGATGTGGATCTGCTCAGTGGACTGTAGGTCACAGATCCTTGGTTAGAGGAAGCCATTGAAATTTCTGAGTCTACAAAATGATGTCATAAAAATTATGCCTTGGGAACATGCACCCAGTTCCTGGGTAGAGAATGGATTCAATCATTAGAGGACAAGACTTAAAGTGGGAATAAAAATTAGGAGGTTGTTATGATGATCCAGATGTTTGTACCATGAAGAAACCAGCATTGCTTTTCTGAGCCAAGTGTACCTGGGAGTTTGGCCTTACAGAGTTTAGCTGGCACAAAGCTGGGCTCCTCTGTCCTTAGCTGACCTAGATTCTCAGCATATTGCCAGTTTAGCCACGTCTGAAATACTAGCCACCTCTGAAATCCTGTGTCAGAGTTGGTAAATCATCTTGGGAGCCTGATTATTCCTTTTCTTTGCTCTACAGTGTTTTTGATTTTGAGGACTAAGTCTGTACTATTCGTATGAGAGGGGAAAATCAATAGAAAGAGAAAGTTTAATAAAAAAATACATTCTACACTGACTTTAATTAACTTGGCCTTAGGTTTACAACTCTGGCAAGTATAGAAAATGACAAAAACAAAAAAAACAACATTATATCTCACCCAAGCCACTGAGTTTTTTAAGAATAAAATCTCAAATTAAAATCCTTATGTATCAGCAATTTATTTGCCTGTAGCAAGTTGAAGAAAAAGAATAAGAAAAGAAAAAAAGGTAATTCTCTGTTATGATCTGACAGAACATGCCGCACTTCTAATTCCCATGGTAAATGGCTGAGTACCAGAATCAGGTCAATAATTAATTGCTGTCCGAGAGCCCCGGCATTTTTCTCAGATGGTTGTGACTTTGGTGTCTTCTTCAGTCTTATGACTTAAGACTCACAGCCTTGCAAACTTGTCTGTATTTGCCTGACCCTTTAGCACCAATGCTTTCTGCTTTGGTGGGGCGGGGGGGTTCTCCCATGATGAGAAATGGTCAGGCAGAGAAACCCCATAAACTGAGGATGGTTCACATAATTACACACCTGTGAGATTTTCCTGTCATTTGAAGTAACACATGCCTATTTGTAGACATGTGCATTAGTGTAGTATATAAGTACACATGCACACATGCATGTAGGGTGTCACACATAATTTATCAAGTCACATGTGCATTCAGTTGCACAATGGATACATGAATGAACACCTATTACCATAGTATCATATACATAGGCATAATTAAATAAACTGTATCACACAAACATATACATAATATTTATATATCTATATGCATCTAACAGATATTCAGACAATAAAAATACATGTAAGATTAAAACAGCATTTAAGACAAAAAACATGGACATGTCCATGTGTGTACTCTACATACATGTGCAACACATATGCATAATATCCATAGGCATCATATGATCTGGTCCCCATCTTCTCTCTGACTATATTTCTTCTAATACTTTCTCTCTCCATTGTTATATTCCAAGGTGCTTTTTGCTGTTCCATAAATGTCAGGTATGTTCTCACTTCAGGATTCGTGCACTAGTTGTTCCCTATACCTCGGAAACCCTTCCCAGGAAATATCACTTAGACTGTTCTCTCACCTCCTCTAAGGCTTGGTTCAGACATCAGCTTCTCAATGAGATCTACATAGCCACTCTATCATTCTGTTTAAAATTGCAACCCACCCACTCCAGCCATATTTTTGATCTATTTCATTGTATTGATCATCACCTTCTTTTTTAAAAACTGTTTTAAATTACTTTATTGTTGGTCAATTACAGTTGTCTGCATTTCCCCCCCACCACTCCCCCCAACCCCAGCCAATCCCACTGCCCTCCCTTGCTACCACCCTCCCTCTTGGTTTTGTCCATGTGTCCTCCACAGTGGTTCCTGAAAACCCTTCCCTCCACTGTCCCCTCCTCCCTCCCCTCTGGCTATTGTTAGATTGTTCTTAATTTCAATGTCTCTGGTTATATTTTGTTTGCTTTTTTCTTTGTTGATTATGTTCCAGTTAAAGGTGAGATCATATGGTATTTGTCCCTCACCACCTGGCTTATTTCACTTAGCAAAATACTCTCTAGTTCCACCCATACTCTTGCAAAGGCTAGGATCTCCTTCTTTCTCTCTGCTGCATAGAATTCTGTTGTGTAAATGCACCATAGTTTTTCAATCCATTCATTTACTGATGGACACTTAGGTTGTTTATCACCTTCTAAGTATATAATTTACTTATTATGTTTACTTTTTATCATCATACTCCCCGCCCCCAACTAGAATGTAATCACTAGTAAGGGCAGGGATATTTGTCTAGTGTATTCACAGATATATTCCAAGCATCTAAAACAGAGCCTGACTCAGTGAAAATATTTGGTATATATTTTTGAATGAATGAAATAATGAAATACACATATATATATTTATTTTATTGGTTGGACCATATCCATCTATCAAGAGTGGCAACATCCATCCCTCCTGGTATAAACATTCATCTTGGTGTAATCTGAATCTATCTGTCTATCTATCTACCTACCTATCTACATACAAACAAATATTCAAAGAAAGTGAGTCACATTGGTAAAGGTGTGTGTATGTGTGCTGAAAGTGTTTGCTCTTGCTGATGTGCTCAGCAACTTACATTATGATGTGGAAGGAGCTGGGTCTCAGGGACCCTGTGTGCCCCAACCACAGGAACCTATCATTACAATCCATAGAAAGATAAGTCGAGGTGACAAAAAGTTCTGGAAAACAAACTTATTGAACACTGGAAGATACATTTGGGACTCCAAGAAATATGTTGGTTCCCAGAACCTAAAAGTCAGAAGTTAACTCTGTCTTCTGCTAAACTTGATAACAAACTAACACAGAATTTTAACTTTGAAAACTTTGCTGTTAGGTGAGATAGAGGGACGAAGCAGAACTGTTTTCACTCCTTTAGGTCTGGGCTTACACATGCCCGTCTTTCAAGATTTCCATCAGGTTCAGCCTGAGGAATATAAACTGGATGTTTGAAGTCAGAAAGCTTGACTTTTGGGGATTTGAGAAAATATAAAGTCACATAGCTCTCTTCTCAGTGATCTCCCATCACCAGCTTACTCTGTGTGTGTGTATAGTGTGGTAGGAAAATGTTTAGGAGATATTTTGATTTCCTGCTAATGTAATAAAGGAACCAAGTCCAGCTCTGAGCCTCCTACTAGCAGCTGGGTAGATGCAACCTATCAGAGTCTTAATACCCCAGAGACTCCTTAAGACCTCTGGAACTATAGGAAATTAAATTGTCCAATCTGGCATTTCGACTGCCTTCTGACTTCCTTGGAGACATGGCAAATTTCCAAGTCTTAATCTCACACCCTCCCTGCTTTTTGACCTAAGAATATCTTTGAAACATCAATGAGACATAATTATGGTGACCATGTAATTTCTTGTTCACACTGAGCCATTGGACAGTAAAGGGGGATGATATTACTAGGAATTGTCTCTTCTTCCCCTGCTTCCTCCTCTTCATCTTGCTTTCCTTCCTTATTTATTCACATTATTGTTGAGTACCTACTTTGTGCCAGCCACTGTGGAGGTCCTTAGCCATACAATGATCAAAAATAATACTCTATGTCCTCATGGAACTTTCAAGTTTAGTGAAGGAGAAAGATGCCAACTCATTCTTTCAACAAATCATTCTCGAGTCCCCACTATGTGTCTGGCACTATTTTAGATAGTGGGACACAACAGTGATCAAAATAAATTAAGTCCCCGCCCTTACAGAACTCAGAGACAGATATCAATAAATGTATAATTACAAAGTATGATTTGTTCTCTGAAGAAAAAGTGTGCAATACGAGGAAAACTAGATAACACCCTGTTCTAATCTGGGGGGCAGAAATGATTCCTCTGAGGAAACGATGTTTGAGTGCACATGAGTGAAGGATTCACTGATGAAGGAGATAGAAAGGGTAAGAGAAAATCTTCGGGGCAGAGGGGACAGCAAAGGCCTTTAGGCAGGAAGAAACAAGGCATTCTCAAGGAACCAGGAGATTGGAGTACAGGTGCAGAGTGGAAGTAGGGGGATGGGTGACATGAGATAAGTCTGGAGGAAGCAGGGAACAGACCTTATAGAAGTTGTTAGACTAAGGTAAGGCCCTGCTTCCCACCTGCTTGCCCTGGGAGGTAGCATACTCTGAAAAAGCTCCTGGGTACTGCTTGTGTGGCAGAGTCCAGAGAAGCAGCTGCACAGAGTGCTCTGAATGTAGGCTCACATACAGCATCTACTGCTCTGATAAAACACGGAGAACTGTCAGATGTCTTCCCGTGTGGTCACATACAGGGAAGGAAGTGGCAGTGAGAACTGGTGGGACAGAGGATGTCTGTGGTCATGATAAAAAGATGTGGTTTCAGATGAACTGGTATAGCCCATGCCTAGGGGTACTGTTTATATTCTTGCATTTATTCAATCATATTTATTGAGCTCCTGTAATGATCCAAAAACCTTGTTAGGCATTGAAGAATCAACCATTACTGCAGTAGAGGCTATTTCTGCCACCAAGGGACTTACATTCTACTTGACAGAATAGGTCTATGCACCATATTTTAAGAGGAACAGTGAAAACAAGAGTCTAGACCTACCAAAAATGATGAAGAATCTAGACATCAGAGCCCATGAAGAGAGTTGAAGATTAAAGTCAACATGGTGATTGCCTTTCTAATCTCTGTAGGAGAAAGTACAGGAGTAGTCTGTATTATTTCAGGAGGTAGAAGTTGAAGCAGGTGATATGAGCTCTGAAGAGGTCTGATTGGGTAAAAAAATAAAAAACTGTTTTAATAGTAGAAAAAGTTTGGGATAGAGTAAGGTCCCCATTCATAAGAAATGTGTGAAGTTTGATCTGGTGAACATCCAGTAAAGATACTGTAGTAGGAGCTGCTCACAGGGACAGAAGATGAGCTGGAAATTTGCAATATATTGAGGGACACAGATATGCACATATAATGCGAAGAAGTAGACCCAAGAGTGGGAGAGGTGCATGGGGTGGTTAGTTATGCAACATGGGAGGGTCAGGCTTCCTGGTTGTACCCTGAAGTACATGGTGGCATGTGCTTCATTATTCAACATGCCTTCTCAGAGTTCCAGCAGTAAAAGGATATCCTTTCAGTTTTGGAAACAGAAAAATAGTCTGATGGCACATTTTGTTTCTCTGTTAGCTTCTCATCAGTCGACAAGTGGTGTGCAAATCTCTTGGATCTGGGACCTTCCAACTATGAAAATATTTCAGTTTTTAGCCACTGAATCTATTAGGTAATGTTTAAGCAGTGGATTCTGCTCCATAATGAAAGTTTGGTGATAAAGTTCATTGTAGATTTTTGTTATCCCTGAGAGTGCTCTGCTAAGCCTAAGGCCAAACCTTGAAAGAAGTGTTTCTGAAGTCATTTTTGGGAAGGCAAACTCCTCTCTCCTTAGTAATGAACACCTGGCAAGGATAACATTTGCCATTGTTAAGAGCATTTACTGTTTATATGCTAATTTTAGATATTTGGAAGATGTGATGAGAATAGCTATTATTATAGTTATGTCCACTTTAGAGATGAGAAACATGAAGTCCAAAGAAGCAATATTTTTGCTCAATAATCTGCAGAAAAGACTTGAATTGGTAAGGATAGACTGGGTTATGTACCAGTAACAACCAACCCCCAATCTTTGGGACATTAAGTAATAAAAGTTTAATTTTCTCTCATGTTAAGTGTGGAATTGAGGGTCCACTGGGTGGCTTGCTATGCATCATTACGATCCACACTCTGGGACCCAAGCTGCTGGAGCAGCTATAATTGGTCTATTGCTCATTACCATGGCAAAGGGAAAAGATAATTCAACAAGTCTTAAACCTGCCATTCAGAAGTGATGTACCTGACTTGTGCTCATATTTCATTGACCAAGCTTAAGCCACAGCTAACTTCAAGTGGGTGGAAAATTCAATTCTACCATGTGCCCAGGAAAAAGAACTGGATTATTTGTAAACAGCCCTAGTGACTGCCAAAGTGCCAAGGGTGAGATTCCAATTCATTTCTTCTGTCCTAGCAAATCCAAGCCCTTTCCACTTAGCTCATTGCCTCTTCATGCTGAGCATGGAATCAAGACTGAAATTGACGTAAGCAGTTTAGCTTGCTGGAAAAATTCAATCTTGCTTCCTTGCTTCTGAGCTTTGTCTCTTGGTTTCTCAGTTTCCCTTTCTTATGTGATAGTGTGGTATGGTTGGGAGACATTGTACTAAGCTTCTCTGAGAAAGTTTAACTAATTATAAGCCTCGTTGTATTTTCCAAGTGAATTTTCCATAGATTTACCCAGAACAAAAATTCAAAGTAATGCTAGCTCTTCCCTCCACAGAGGAAAAAGATTCCGTCTATCATTGAAACATGCTTCCATCTCCACCACCAGCCTTTTCAATACATACATGCATACATACATATATACATAAAATAAATAAATATACAAATACATAAAATTATGGGGGGATGAGAAAGATAATGGAGGAGGTAATCCCAGAAACATTACTCATTGTTCCCAAATACTATCTTTGGTCTTGTGGACACCGTGTCTTCAAGAATCTCAACCCTGGGTGGTTTTGTGATGAGTTCTTTTTAATTCAAATAATTTGAACTATGGCAGATAGAAGAATCCTAGAGTCCCTCATTTCTACAGTACATTAATCCCACTGTTCTTAGCAGCAGTTGCACTGAAAGAAATGGTAGCAGTAAAAAAAGAGAAACGTGATATTTGTTAAGAATTCACACAACAAAAATAATAAATAAGCAGGTAAACACTAGTAAGAGTAGATATCAGCAAAACCAAAAAATATAAATGGCAATGATTTTGACTGAAGCCTCTCTTCTTTAAAGCCAGGATATATAACCAGAGAATTTTTAATCAATGTCCTTTTTACTCTTTTGTGCCTTCAGTGTATAGAAGTCTGGATGAGATGGGCACCTAGACAGAATTACCTGCTAAACTTTTTGTATATGGTGACATCTGAACTTATTCCAGAAGAATATCTAGAAGAACGTGGATGAGTTAGTCATGCAAGTTTGGGAAGGACACTTCTGTAAATGTGACAGGAATGAGCAAAAGCATAGAAACAAAGAGAAGGTATGCCCCACTTCAAAAATATGCAGTTCTATATGACTAAAGAAGGTCATGCTGAGATCTGATTCTAGAAAAGGAAGCAGGAGCCGTATTATGAAGGACCTGTTATACTAAAGAATTCTAACTTTATCCAAGGACAAGAAGAGGTCAATGAAATATTTTAAATAAAGGACTAACATAATTAGATTTGTAGTTTATGTAGACACCCTGATCATGGAAGACAGATTGTTGAGATTGGAGAGGAGGACACCAATTGAGACAGGGAGAACAGTTAGGAAACTTGCAGAAATCCAGTCCCCCAAGTTCAGTAAGGCAAAGGGTTATGGGTAAAAAGAGAAGGAGAAGGACAAAATAATATAGCCTCATAGAACTTGGTGATTTACTGGATGTGGAGTGGGAAGGGAGTAGAGGAGTCAAGAATGAATCCTACATTTCTGCTTTGGGGGAGGAGAGAGGCGGTTCATTCCAGCAAATGAGGAATAAAGGAGAAAGAGCAGGTTGGGGGATGAAGGAAGGAAACGTGGTAAGTTTAGAGTTGGGTGTGCTAAACCACCCTGGGGACATCCAGTGAAGATGTACCACAGGAAGTCATGCATTTGAGTCTGTTGCCCATGAGCTAGGTATGGATTTGTATTCTCAGGATAGAGTTGGGATTCATCCAAGCACAAGCCATGTTGAACCCCCAGGAGAAGTAAGATCATTCAGAAAATTGAGAAGATGACCAAGGACATGACCCTGGGGAATACACGGACAGAGAAAGAGAATACTGGCAAAAGAGAGATAAAGACATCAACAGAGAAATTGGAGAAAGGCCAGAGGAATGGAGCATAACAGAATATCAAGGAAGAGAGAGAGAGCCGAAGAAAGAGTGTGCAACATGATTGAATATTACAGAGAAGGCAAGCAATGTAAGGACTAAACAAAGTTAACTGGAGTTAATGGGGATAGAGGCCAGACTGCAGGGGATTAAGTACAAGGTGCAGACAGGCAGTGTAGGCTCTTCTGGTATTTTCCACCCTATCTGAGTGTGAGAGTCTTTACTGAATTTAAAGTAAGTATGTAAATTCCCACACGATAGTGATTATCTCTTCATATTTTTAGCCAACAGTTGACCCTTGCATTTTCTCTGTCTTCTGCCCTGTGTGTTCTGTCAAACCCCAGATATTCCTGACTCACAGGCTACAACTCATGGGACTGGTCTTTCGAGGAAGAACCTATATGAGGGAAAGTAAAAGAAACGTTGTCCCTAAAAGGTTGAGTGTCTTCTTTCTTTCCCAAACTAGAAGAAAATGAAGCTTGCTTATAGAATACTAGCAATGACTACTTCTGTTATTATTGAAACCTGAGATAGATTTACTTGTCATTCCTGCAATTCTCAAAGCTTTGTGAGGAACACATTATCACCTATCTTTCTGCTTTCATGTCCACCAGATTCAAGGGGGAAAACAGGTTTCCAAAATTATAACTTAATGCTAATAACTATGTAAAATAAAAAGTGAAGTTCTACTTTTATCATCAATCAATCATATTTAAGTTTGGAAGTACAAAAACTGTAGAAAGTTATACAATGAGTTAGAAATTTAGTTACTTTTGAAGATTATTTAGCCATAAAGCTTCAACTCCTGGTTTTGGGAAAAGGTTGTTATTATTTTTATATGACCATGATTATCTTTGGATAACCTAAAGAAATAGATTAGGCACCAGAAACAATTGCCCTCCCCCGACCCTATCCCTATACATCCATCAGTTTTCTAGGGGATGTAACTTAGGAAGCAGATTCTCTCCTTGTACAAAGTGTCCACCTATCAGAGCCTTGGTTTCATCATCTTAAAATGGAGGGAATTATCTTTACCTTACAGGATTTTCATGAGAGAAAATTAGCACAGACACCAGCACATTGGCCTTTTACAAATGGTAGCTCTGTGGAATGCTGGTATTAAGATTAATTACTCATTGTAAAGTGAACATCTTAGCTTTATAATGTAGTGATCAAATTTAGCATCACTTATCATAGTGCAGCCTGACATAATGTTCTTTCTGAAGAAATGTGGAATACTCAGCATCACCATTAATGTATTCTTGCAAAAACCATGCTTAACTTGGATCTAATCAAGCTTCTAGTCTTGACTACTTGATTAGAGGAAATAAGAAACCATGAGACAAATCCAGAATGTCCATAGTTCAGAAGGCAGCTGATCTGGCCTCTCCAATAAACTGTGTCATAAAGAAAGTTTGTGTGGGGGAACTGTTGTAGAGTCAAAAGAGGCATAACAATCAAACAAAATATATGAGCCCTCATGGATCTTAGTCTGAAAAAATCCATATAATATAATTTGAGATCAGTTGGGAAAATTCTGAGTATGAACCAATTATTAGATGATGGTTATTAATTTTCTGGATAAAATAATGGTATTGAGGTTATGTAGACTAATGCTTTTATTTCTAGGAGATGAAGGTTGAAATATTTAGGGGTGAAGCATCATAATGCTCATTATTTAGTTTCACCAAAAATATAAATATGTAGGCTGGTGTGTCCCTCCACACCATGCCCCTCTCCTTTGTTGGGGAATGAATAAACTCTTTACTGTCGCCCTGGCTGGTGTGGCTCAGTAGATTGAGTGATGGCCTGTGAATCAAAAGGGTTGCTGGTTTGATTCCCAGTCAGGGCACATGCCTGGGATCTGAGCCAGGTCCCCAGTAGGAGGCGCATGATAGGCAATCACACATTGATGTTTCTCTTTCTCCCTTCCCATCTCTCTAAAAATAAATAAATAAAATATTAAAAAATAAAAATAGATCTTTACTCCCTACACTTTCCTCTTTGAATTTTTTCAGAGCCTAAGTCACCAAACACCCACAGAGACATTCTCTATTTCTCCCTCTCCTCTGGCCTCCTGAGACTAGCAGTGGGCAGCGGAAGCTTAACCTGGGCTAACCCCCTAACCCTGTCTCTGTGAGGTTTGGAAAAATGATTCTAATCCTTCTCTGTCTCTCCAGACTCTGCAGGCAGCTCCCCCCTCCTCACCCATCTTCGTGGCCAGCAATGGATAAAAGTCTCTCTGAATCTTGGCACAAAACCATCCTATCCAACTCTGGCACTGAGTCTATAACTTTCCCAAGGTTTCAGCTGGGAGGAATGCCTCCAACTGTATCCCTGCTGGTTCAGTCTGTCATGGGGCTCAGGAACGCCTAGCTTTGAGAAGGTTCTTTGAGGTTTGGTCTGGATCCCAGCTCTGGCCACAGATCTCTAGGTCCTTTGAGCTGGGGATATCCTTCTCAAACCTTCACCCATGATTTGTTCTCATCCCTGAGATATCCTTTCCTTTTCTTTTTCATAGTTCTTACCATGGGCAATTCTCAAACAATCTCTCAGAAGGACTCCCTATTGGGATGTCCAATTAAGAACTTAAAGGATCTGGGATTTACCAACCTCAAGTCCAAGCAAAAAAATAAAAAATATATATATGTAATAGAGATATAAAATAAACCTTGTAAGATATTATTAATTATTAAATCTAGAAGATGGGTATGCTAGTGCTTATTGAAAAAGTCAACTTTTCTGTGTGCTTGAAAATTTAACACTAAATGTTTGGAAGAAAAATGAAAAAGAAATTACTTAAAAATGACAGCCAAACTAATTTAATTAAGTAGTGCAAACTTAGCAACTGAATCTCAGCACAATATCCATAACACAAAAAGAAAGTTTTTGTAGATTTTTATATGAATGTGAAATGCTAAAAATAAAATGTGTGTAAAGAAAGAGTTTATTATATACTATGAACACTTTCATAAATGATTTAAACAAAAATGCATTCTGCAAGCCAAGGATTTATCTGGCAATAACTTGAATTTTCTGAATTTGCTAATACTGAGAACTAACTAGGTAATAACTCTATTGCTCCCTCTTTTGGAGAGGAATGTAGATCTGTCTCTCTTTTATTATTTTCTCTTTTTGCTTCTGACCATCGTATAGCAAGAGTGGATAGAAATTTTTTATCCACACATCCTTTTATGCATCCTTTTATGCATTCACTGTAGCCACCGAGCTCTGGGGATAGCAAATGGAGGCGCCTATGGCCTAATGTAGAAACAAACATTTGTATGAATGACCACAATGCAGCCTTATAAGAGATAGGAAAGGCCATGAAAAATGCTTTGGAATCGTAAAGAAGGGAATATCCAACTCTGGCTAGGGAAGTTTGAGAAAGTTAAATTTGAAAACTAATTATAAAGCTTTTATAAAAATAGAACTACATTTGAATTTATCTTCTGCCTTTTTATTTATATCTATTTTAGATATTTTTTGATGTACCATTTCACAGAAAACATAAAATCCAATGAAAATTTCTGGAGGTCCTTCTCTGCACAGTTCCCTTCTTTCCAGTCCTTGCCTTGCAAATTCTAGCTGCTCTACCATCCCTGAGTTCTGACATAGGTTTCCTTGGCCTAGGGCTCCACTTCTGTGGGCAGAAGTTTAAAAAGTAATTCTCTGCAGAAACCTAGGATGAATGTGGAACTCACCTATGGGTTTCCCTGTTCTCAAGATCAGAGTTCTGTACTCTTTATTGTCCAATGCCTGAAAACAGTTGCTTTACCAATTTTGTCCCATGTCAAAGCTGTTACGATGGGACAGTAAGAATGAGATCCATTGATTCATTCTGGTTGAACTCCATGACAGTTTAAAAGGTCACTGGAGAGTATTGTCGAGCCCATGTTATAAGATAGAGAAGATATATATATATATATATATATATATATATATATATATATATATATATATATACACACACACACACACACACACACACACATACATATTGCACACACATACATATTATACAGGGTGGGGGCAAAGGTAGGTTTATAGTTATTTGTATGAAAAATAGTATAATAATTAATAAATAATAGTACAAGAATAAACTCTCTGTTTTGCATACTCACAACTGTATGCATATCACTGCATATCAATATATAGATATATGTAGTAATATATAGGTATATAGTGTTATTTTACATTTCCCTCAATGTATTTTTTAGAAAGATGGTTTAAAATTGCCTATTTATTTTTCACCCAATATAAACCAGTTGGTAGAAACAAAACACCAAATGTCTCAGTTTGGGAGCGTTTGTCAGTGATGCCTCCATGATTAAGGGATAGTATCTAAAGACTGAATGGCATTGTATGTGAGCCCTCCTCACACTCTGCCTCATTTCCTGTCATTTCATATCCCACCCCAGGCCCCTACACCCTGTAAGGCCCCTAGAAATCTACTGATTCTGCAAATATAGCATGCACTTTCATACCTCCATCATGCCTTGCATATATGTCATTTTCTCTGTGAGAATGTCATTTTTTTCTTGCCCTTCTCCTTCTTCTTCTCCTCCTTTACCTTTTCTGCAAAGGCTGTCTATCCTCCACCAGAAAAGCTAATTATTCTCCTTAATTGCTACTACAACATTGTATTCTTTCCTTTAATATTTCACTTATCTCAGTGCATTGAAATTACCTTTTTATGCAACTGTCTCTCTACATCCCATCCCCATTAGACTATAAAATCATAGCAGAATCATGTCTTATTAAATGGTGTATTCCCATCACATTCACAGGATCTGGCACTTAGTAGGTTCCCTAATGAGTATTCACTAATTAGATGAATTAATAAATATATACATGGTGAAATGAAAATAGATCTCTCTACTTTGTAATGATAATACTCCTAACCCCAGGACAGTAGGATCTAAAGACCAAGCCACATGTTTCCCATGCTGTCCTCCACTCCTTTGTCTCCTGGTCGTGGATCTGAATTATATTATTTCTCAAAGGCCACTAAGAAGCCTTCAGAGAAAGCACAAGAAATTACCTCCAGGGCTGGTGTACAATAATGTCCTTTTGTTCTCACATAGTTCCCAGTTGACAGCCATCAAGGTTGTTCCAATTTGTGTCAAACGGGCCATCTACAGGGAACGTTTCGGAATGAGGAAGGTTCAAGAGATAGGGAAAAAAAGTAATGAATATAAAGTGTAAATGCCATAGTAAAGTAATAGAGACATATAATAACAGCAAGGGAAATTTGACCTTCTGGCCGGAAACTCGATCGTGAGCCAATTGGAGAACTTTAGAAAATTGGATCAGCCTCAATAGTCACAGAGTAAACATGGGAAGTGCAATCCAGTCTTATTAAACATAATGCACACTTAATGCATAATTTTATTGCAACCAATTTCATGCTGCTGCTTTAAATGAAGCTGGGTTTACTTCCATTGCACCAGTCCACTACCATTAGTGCCTCTTAAGAGAATAGCAAGGCCAGTAAACTGTTACTGGGCCGATCTCTTCCTCAGCCCATACTTTCTGCTTCATAAATTCACCCTGCTCCCTCAGCTTGTATTGGGATCTTGTCTCCATGCGGTACATGGCTTTTGAAACACTACACTATTTTGGCAAGTTGTTTGCATATGGGGATGCTAGAGCATTTCCATTTGATGCCAGCACATGAAGCAGGGAAACTTTGTCTTGGGAGAATGTCTGAATCCCAGACCCAAGAACTGAGGTTCTTATTGTCTGTAAATTCAGTCTGGGGTGAAGGAAGCATCTGCATTTTGGAGTAAGAAAGGAGATGTGACTATGAACCAAAAGGAGAGACAGTAAAATACAGAATATGCATCCTCTCCATAACTTGAGGCTTTTTCCTGTCAATATTGATTTTGGAAGATATGTCCCCCGACTGTTACATGTTTTTGTCCTTCTGGGGTCTGGTCTTCATATGTCTAAATATGATGGGACAAAATCCAGAGCCTGACTACCGACTTTGGGACCCTGATTCTGATGTCACCCTGTGGCCGCTTGGGAGGTCACTCCACCTCTCAGCCTCAATTTCGTCATCTTTGAAATGAAGTTCGTAGTCATCTTGTGAGTAACCGATGTACTTTTGTAGGGCAGCCTACAAAAGCACTTTGTAAACCTGAAAGTGGTTACATATGTTACTGTAATAAAGAAAAATATCAGATGTAATAAGTTCTGGACAAACAAAATTCCAGAGGAGCCACGTGTCTTGCTGTAACATAATAGACACTAGATTTCTAAAGATATCTAAAAATGAATTGAATGCATTTTAATTCCTTCAGAAAATTCTGACTTCCCCTCCCTCAAAACAAAATCTAAATACAATATTTGTATTGAAACAAAATTTCTGAAAATAGTTTCTATCTGCTATGGGATGAGAAAGCCAATACAAAAATCTGTGAATCTAAACAACAATAGCAAAAGGTCTTCACAGACCTCTGGGGCCATTTAAGTCCTGTACAAAGCTTTGCATTCTCCTTGAACAACTCACTCCCCGCAGGACTCCCTTTGAACGTGCGTGCCCTGTGGGAGCCGTGAAGAGCTCTGCCCTGGGGTTTGTAGTGGTCTCATAAGAAGTACTCTTGAGAAGGCCACAGGAGATCCAGAAAAAAAATTACTGATCTGTATTCTGAATTCTGGAATCATCTATATTTCAAAGAACACATATAGAGGAAGGCAACTGTTTCCAGGTAAATATTAAGCCCAACCAGGATTTTCTACAGCTTCCAAAATCTACCTAGTGCCGTAAGGGGAACCGTGTTCCAGTTGTAAATCCCATTGTGGCTGTTCAGAAGCACAAATAGAAGCTTCTCCAGCATGGGCTGGGGCTGTGCCACTGGGGAAACAGGCTGGTTTGGGAACGGCCAGAGTCAGCCTAGGCTACAAATTTCCTTTTCCTCTATGATCGGTAACATTCTCATCTTGTTCTTAAGAATTCTTTATGTGTGTATTCTGTTTACCTTCAAATGAAATTGGAGGTTCATTATTTTGTTCGCCCATAGAGATCAGCTGAGCCCAGGATGCAGTGGGCAGGACCCGTGCTAGGCCCCTGGTATACAGTTATGATTCTGCTCTAAAAGGATTTATAACCTGCAAGTGAGATGATGCACATATGAAAATGACATAATGTCAGTACAAGACAGGGTGCCATAAAGGCCAAAAAGAGAGATGAAATTCAAGGTTAGAGAAGTTCAGGAGAGAGAGAGGTTGTCCCAGCTGAATATTTATTTTGTACCATATCAAAATTAGTTATTCTTATTACTATTATTATCTTTAACATTCTTTTTAGGTTTAAATTATGTTATCCTTTTTTATAATTGAGCAGCATACTTCCACTGGTCTAGGGAATATCGAGAATCTACCCAAATGCATAACATCCGTGGTTCAAAAACTCAGTGTTGAGTATGTTAGGAATGATGTCATAGCTGGAGAGTACAACTGATAACGGCCCTCACCTTCTGGTGATGGGTTGAATGGATGTGTAAATCTGGAGTTTTAATGAACCTAATCTTCATTGGCAAGGTAATCAACAACTTACCTTTCGGTCACTTTTCTGCATTCTCGGGAATCATTGTCTTTCTTTACTACTATGTGATAACTGTGTGTTCAACATTTGCTACTTTACTTTTCCCCTCTCTTCCTCTTCTTCCTTTTTATTTTCTTCTTCCTCCTCCTCTTTTTCTTCCTGCTTCTTCTCTTCCTCCACATTTTGGAATTTAGATAGAATTCACACATCAGAAAATTCACCACTTAAAGTGTAAAATTCAGTGGGTTTTAGTACATTCATAAAGTTGTGCAACCATCACCACTATCTACGTCTAGACCATTTTATTATCCCAAAAAGAGACCCCAGACCTTTCAGCCATGATGCCCTGCCTCCCACAAACTCCACATCCTGTCCCCCTCCTTCACCAGTGCTAGGTCACCCTAGCCAACTTTGTCTCGGTGGATTTGCCTTTTCCAGATATTTCATATATCATAGAACCATACCATACATGGCCTTTTGTATCTGCCTTCTTGTATTTAGCACAATCTTTTCATAATATAGCATGTATCCCTTGTATAGGTGAGTAATATTCCATTGTATGAATATACCATTTTGATGGTCCAATTTATGGATATTATATTTTTTTCACTTTGGGGCTATGTATATATTTTTTGGTATATATATATATATATATATATATATATATATATATATATATATATATATATATATATATATATTCAATGTATACATAAGAATAGAATTACTGGGTCATCTTATAACTCGATGTTTAACATCTTAAGGAGCTGCCAGATTTTTTCCACAGAGCTACACCATTTTTCATTCTAATCAGCAACATATGAGTGTTCTAAATTCTCTTCATCCTGGTCAACACTTGTTCTTGTTGTCATTTAGATTATAGCCACCCTGGTGTGTACAAAGTAGTATTTCATTGTGGGGTTTTTTTGGTGTTTATTAGCTTTTTTTATTTTTTTTAAATATGTTATATTGATTGTTTCCAGATGACATGATAGTGTACATAGAAAATCCTATAGACTCCACCAAAAAACTACTCAACCTAATAAATGAATTTGGAAAAACAGAGGGATACAAAGTAAATATTCA
>VMDR010010737.1:0-30049 GCA_007922815.1 Macrotus californicus
ATAAAGGGGTCAATTCTCCAAGAAGACACAATTCTTAATGTGTGTGCACCTAATAACAGTGTTAAACTACATGAAGATTTCTCTGTAAGGCTATAGACCAAAGTGATCACAATGGTTACCTGTGAGGAGGTAACTGAGACTATGGGAAAGGAGAGCAGAGGTGCTCAAGGGGCTTTCCTTTATTGTATTATTGAATGCTTTGTAATGAGAATACATTCACATCTTACTTATATGCTCAATTTATTTTTTTTAAAAAGAAGCTATACACATAAGCAAGGGAATAGGTGAACTTGTGGGGAGGCAGAGGAGAAACTAAAAAAATATTTTCTACAACTATATACTGTCTTGCCAAAAAACTTTTTTGTCTATTGATTAACACACACATATTGCTTTCTTCAAGCTCCCAATTATATAATATTCTTCCCTGCCACTCATAAATGTTGTAAGTGAAAGTACCTATATGTTCACAGATTAAGTATGCAACAACATATTAAGTATGTTTCCTAAATGAGAAATGGAATGCACCCATCTCATATTTAAGGAGAGACCTTCTTTCAAAACTTTTTCCTTCTTCGGGATAAGGATGAATGAAAATATGCAGCAAACTTAAAAGTTAAAGTTCAATGGGACCTTAAGAAAAATGGGGTTTCATCTCAGGTTATAGTGAACTCATATAGAAGTTTGTCCGATGAATTGTAAAACATCTTCAGACATTGGCTTACTTTGGACATGTATTAAATACCTACTATATTATCAGGGGCTTTGCTAGATCATATATAAAATGTATCCTAAACACCCCTTGTCCTCAGTCTAATCTGGCAGTGATGGTAATATATGAGGTTTGTCTAGAGAAAGTACAGCCATTATTAATATAACAAGAACAGTTGGCATGACATTGATGTAACCTGGCAGCCAAAGCGAGTGGACTGGAATGCACATATGTGAACAATAACGACTTCACTGTACTAGTCAGTGGGGGCAGTGAATGCTTTTGAGCTTGTGTACTATGTGGCTATCAAATTCAAAATGACAGAGCGAGTACAGCAATGGATCTGCATCAAATTTTGCACTAAGCTTGAACATTCCTCCGCAGAAACTGTCTGCATGATTCAGAAGGCTGCAGCTATGTGCAACTGGTGATTGGCAGCTTCATCATGAAAATGCTACTGTTCATGTATCACATCTTGTGCAGAGTTTTTTGGCAAAGCATTAAATCACTCAGGTGACTCAGCCCCACCACTGACCAAATTTGCACACAGTGACTTCTGGCTTTTCCCAAAACTAAAATCACCTTTGAAAGGGAAGAGATTTCAGACTGTCAATGAGATTGAGGAAAATATGATAGGGCAGGTGACGGAGACAAGAACTGTGTGAGGTCCCCACTTTGAAGGGGACTGAGTCATCATTGTCCTATATATGTTTCTTGTATCTCATATCTTCTTCAATAAATGTCTCTATTTTTCATATTACATGGCTGGATACCTTCTGGAAAACTCTGTATAAACAATTACAGGGCTATACTAACAATGGGGAAAAACTATAAGGTTTTGCTAATCAAAGCTGCAGACTGGCAGCATTTGAATTACCTAGGGTCAACTGAGATCTCAGCCCTAATCCTCTGAAGCTGTATTTTAATTTAACATGATGTTCAGGTGACCAGGATGCTTATCAGGATTTGAGAAGTAATGAACTGTGGAATTATAGAAGGAGCACTACTGGTCCATTGGGAAGTGGTCAGAGGTCTTCAGACTATAGTGTAATAGGAACATTTCAGGCTGAGAAAGGAGCAGGCTCATGATTATGGCAGTTAGAGTAAGAAGGGTTCTTGAAGAAAACTGGGCACTTTGGAAGTTGTAGGAGACAAGGCAGTTAAGGTAGGGTGAGGCAAGAGGCAAAACGCCAGGCTGACCTGCTGAGAATTCTGGTAGAAGCCATAGAAAAATTTAAACAGCAATGTGACAGGATCAGATTTTTATGTTTGGACATCACTCTGGTGGCAGAGTGGAGGACAAAATGAAGAGAGAGGCTGGAACAGGCAGACTGTATGCTTAAATGAGGACAATTCAATTTGGGACTACAAAGGATGTCTTGAGGACTTAGAGGTAAAGGTGGGTATTGAGTCCCAACCAGAGAGAGAAACAGAGTTCCAGCTGCAGGTAGATACAGGAAGTTTCTTTCTTCTCAAAGTTAGTACCCAACCAGTAGATTAGCATCACTTGGAAACTGTTAGAAATGCAAATTCTTCGGTCCAACCCCAGATATACTGTGTCAGAAAATCCAATTTTGAGTAATTTCTTTTTAAAGTGAGAACCATTGCTCAGCCTGTCAAAAATCCTGTAGCAGATTGTATAGGCTTAGAATTGTCACAACTTGTTTCCTTAAAAAGAAACAAAAAGAACGTGATGAGTACCGTCAAACCTCTGTTTTCAAACTTAATTTGTTCAATTTGCAAATGAAGAAGTAGAAAAAGAGGGAAGAGAGGATATTCCTACTTCACTAATCAAGGAAATGCTTGGCGAATGGGAAGAAATGCAAAGTTTATTGAGAAATATCACTCTGACAAAGTAGCAAACCCTGCAACAAATTTGTACAATGGCAAAGTAGTGTTTCACTTCAGGCAAGTGTAAAACACAGGCAAAAACAAACATCATTGGATAGGTTTTTAGTGAGACAGAGGCCAAGTGAGCCTAAAGCAAGATCTAGTAGTAGAAAAAAGAGACAAAAGAGAGAAAACCCCCAGAAGACCAGCTACCTGACATTTTTATGGAAGGCGAATCCCCTTCCAAACAGTAACATCCCTCCATCCCTCCTCTCCATATTCAGTCATCAACAGCTCTCAACATTAAAGGTAAGTTCTAGTGTGTGTACAAATTTTCATTGTTTTACTATATATTTCATTTTTGTTAAATTTTCATTTACACTTGATGTCCTTTTTGTTTTACAGCATTAATTTATTGATTCAACAGTACGTTAGCCATGTACTGTGTATAAGAAAGGTTAAAACAGGCAATTATCTGGAGGTCCACAGCAAATTAATTCAATAATTATTTTTAATGGGAAAAATGATTTGGTTTTCAAACTAATTACTTCTCAAATAGCCTTCTGGAACAAATGAAGTTAAGAGAACTGAGGTTCCACAGCTATGTTGGTCAGAACAAAAGTCACATACAATTTAGATTTTAGATAGTGCCCAGAAAAAAAAAAAAGAAAACACACTGACAATCCTGTCCAAAAACCTTACATTTGGAGAATTAAAATAGTTTTGGTAGCAGTCATGATGTTCTCAATAGCTTAATTAAATAAAACCTATAATAAAATTAAGCAGGGATCCAAGATGGATTAAGTGGGAGCTACACTAACCTCCTCCCAGTATAAACTGGAATTGGATCCAAGATGGATTAAGTGGGAGCTACACTAACCTCCTCCCAGTACAAACTGGAATTACAACTAAATTATAGAAAAATCAACCTGAATAATCAAATGAACACTAGCTGGAGAAAAGCCTTATAACCAAGGACTTACAGAAGTCACATTGGTAGAAACTGGTAGAAAGTGCAGAAATGTGAGAGGGCAGGCTCCAATTGGTGGCAGTTGAAGTTCTGGAGGCACATCTCAGCTGTGCGGGGTTCCCTCTGAGAACTGTGGGGTCTAAACCCCAAGACAGACTCCCCAGCCTATAGCATCACAACCGGAAAAGGTGCCTACATAACATTTAGCTGTGAAAAGCAGCTGGGTTTCTGTCTTCCAGGGAAAGACAGCTAGAAACACAGTCACCCTCTTAAAGGACCAACCCACAAAATTTCATTTGCAGTCACTTACCATGGGCTCTGGTGAAGAGAGGGCAGAGCAAACTAAAGCAGCATGAGAACAGTCAGGTTTGTGGACTGGAGAGAGCTGAAGGGTCAGCTGCTGGGTCACTGTGCTCAGTCATCCCCCTATACTGCAGAAGCTGTCTTTCTGGGGCAGAGCACTCCTCCCCGGATGGCATCAGCTTGGAGGAAACAACAGCCTCAGCCTCAGGAATCCCTCTTGCCCCACTGCGTGGAACTTAAGCCCTGCTGAGATGGATAGCCAGAAGCTCTTTCAGTGACAAGGACTAACAGGCAGTCTGCAGGCTCTGGATGCTTTGAGACTTTTGCTGACACACTCTGGGGCCGGTGCAGGTAAAATCTGGCTTTGGTGCACAGCTTGGTCCTTTCCCCAAGCACCCAGCCCAGCGGAGGGTACTTGTGGATCACTGATAACTCCAAACACGTTGCCCACGGTCAGTCACAGACAGTGACTGACATAGGCCTGTACCAGAGTCTTTGCAAGTCTACCTAATACAAAGAAACAAACACAAAGAGGCAGCCAAAATGGGAAGACAAAGAAACAGGACGCAAATGAAAGAACAAGAGGATGCTCCAGAAGAGCTAATAAAATGGAGCCACGCAATTTCTCAAATATAGAGTTAAAAGTAATGATTATAAAAATGTTCAACAGCATTAAAAAGGACATATGGATTATAAAAAAGGACCAGACAGAAATTAAAAATGTAATACCTGAAATAAGTAATATCTTGGAAAGAATAAATAGTAGGTTAGAATAAGCAGAGGACTGAGTCAGCAATTTGGCAGACAAGTTAGAAAACAATACCCAGGCAGAGCAGAAAAAAGAGAAAAGATATTAAAAAATGAGAATAGTGTAGGGACCATTGGGACAACATGAAGTATAACACCATCCATATCATAGGGGTACCAGAAGGTGAAGCTAGAGCACAAGGTATTGAGAACCTATTTGAAAAAATGATGACCAAAAATTTCCCTAACCTGGTAAAGGGAAAAGACACACAAGTCCAGGAAGAGCAGAGAAACCCAGACAAGATGGACTCAACAATACATATCATAATAAAAATGGCAAAGCTTAAAGACAAGAAGAGAACCTTAAAACCACAAAGAGAAAGACAGTTACCTACAAGGGAGTTCCCATAAGACTGTCATCTGCTCTCTCACAGAAACATTTCAAGCCAGAAGGGATTGGCAAAAATACTAAAAATGATGAAAAGTAAGGACCTACAACTAATGCTACTTTACCCAGGAAGGCTATCATTTAAAATTGAAGGAGAAATAAAGAGTTTCCCAGACAAGAAAAAGCTAAAGGAGTTTGTTAACACCAAACCAGTACTGTAACAAATAGTAAAGGGCTTGCTTGAAGAAGAAGAAAACATAGGAACATAGTTAAAAAATAAAATGGCAATAAATACATATCTATCAACAACCACTTAAAAGTAAATGGCTTAATCAGGGGTGTCCAACCTTTTGGCGTCTCTGTGCCACACTGGAAGAAGAGTTGTTTTGGGCCACACATTAGAGACATTGTGACATGTAATCACAAAAAAAATCTCATAATGTTTTAAGTAAATTTACGATTTTGTATTGGGCTGCATTCATAGCCATCCTAAGCTGCATGAGGACCATGGGCTGCAGGTTGGACACCCCTGGTTAAATGATCTAATCAAAAGACATAGGATAGCTGAATGGATAAGAAAACAAGACATATATATACTGTCCCCAAGAGACTCACCTCAGAACTAAAAATATACAGAGATTAAAAGTAAGGGGATAGAAAAAGATATTTAATTCAAATGTAAAGGAAAAAGAAAAGTTGGGGTAGCAGTACTTACATATGACAAAATAGACTTTAAAACCAAGGCTATAGTAAGAGACAAAGAAGGATACTAGATAATGATAAAGGGAACAATCCAAAAGAGGATACAATCTTAGTAAACATTTATGCACTCAACATAGGAGCACCTAAATATGTAAAGCAAATCTTGATGAGCAAAAATAGAGATACTGACAGAAATACAGTCATAGTAGGGGATTGTAAATCCCATTGACATCAATGGATAGATCTTCCAGACAGAAAATAAACAAGGAGACTGCAGCCTTAAATGACACACTAGATCAATTGATATTTAATATCAATTGATATTAATTGATATCTACAGAGCATTTCACCCCAAAGCAGTAGAATACACACACTTTTCAAGTACGCAAGGAATATTTTCTAGGATAGACCACATCTTGGGACACAAAACAAGTCTCAATAAATTTAAGAAGACTGAATTCATATCAAGCATCTTCTCTGACTACAATGCTATGAAACTAGATATCAATCACAAGAAGAAAACTGAAAATATACACAAAGACATGGAAGCTAAATAACATTTTCAAAACAATAAATGGGTTAACAATGACATCAAGGAAGAAATCAAAAGTTACCTTGAAACATGTGAAAATGTGAACACAAGAACCTAAATTTTATGGGACACAGTGAAAGCACTCATAAGAGGGAAATTCATAGCATTATAAGCCTACCTCAGGAAATGAGGGAAAAACTCAAATAAAAAAATCTAACTTTACATTTAAAGGAAAAACAAAACAAAACAAAACTCAAAGTGCGTAGAATAAAGGAAATAATAAAGATCAGAGCAGAAATAAACAAATGAGTCTCAAAAAAAAAAAATACTAAAGATCAATGAAACCCAAAGCTGGTTCTTTGCAAAGAAAAACAAGACTGAAAAATATTTAACCAGGCTCATCAATGGGGAAGAAAAAGGGGGATCCAAATAAATAGAATCAGAAATAAAAGAGGAGAAGTAACAACTGACACCAAAGAAAGACAAAGGATTGTAATAAAATATTACAAACAACTATATGACAACAAATTCAATGATCTGGAAGAAATGGTTAAATTCCTAGAAACAAACAATCTTGCAAAACTGAATCAGGAAGAATCACAGAATTTGAATAGACAGATTACACTTAGAGAAACTGAAACAATAATCAAAAAACACCCAACAAACGAAAGCCCTGGACTGGATGGCTTCACAGGTGAACTTTATCAAACATTCACCAAAGATCTAACATCTCTCCTTCTCACAGTATTCCAAAAAATTCAAGAAGAGGGAAGACTCCCAATCTCATTTTATGAGGCCAGCATTATCCTACTTCCAAAACTAGACAAAGACACTACAAAGAAAAAAATTATAGGCCAATATCCCTAATGAACATAGATGCTAAAATCCTCAACAAAATATTAGCAAACCAAATATAGCAATACATCAAAAATATCATACACCATGTTTAAATGGGATTTATTTGAGGGATGCAAGGTTGGTACAATATCCACAAATTAATAAACATGATATACCACATAAACAAAATAAAGGATAAAAACCACATGATCATATCAAGAGATGCAGAAAAAGCATTTCATAAAATCCAGCACCCATTTTTGATAAAAATGCTCAGCAAAATAGTAATAGAGGGAAAATACAACAACGTAATAAAAGCCATGTATGACAAACCCACAGGCAACATCATATTCAATGAACAAAAACTACAAGTGATCCCCTTAAGATCAGGAACAAGACAGGGATGTCCACATTTGCCCACCTTATTCAACATAGTTCTGGAAGTCCTAGACATTGCAATCAGACAGAAGGAAATAAAAGACATCCAAATTGGAAAGGAGGAAGTAAAACTCTCATTTTATATGCAGATAATATGATACTATATATAGAGGACCCTAAAGATTCTATCAAAGAACTACTGGAACTGATAAATGAATTCATTAAAGTAGCAAGATACAAAATTAATATCCAGAAATCAGTTGCATTTTTATACATCAATAATGAACTATTAGAAAGTGAAATTAAGAAAGCAATCCCACTCGCAATTGCTTCAGAAAGAATAAAATACCTAGGAATAAATTTAACCAAGAATGTTAAGATCTGTACTTGGAAAATGGTAAGACATTGAACAAAGAAATTGAAGATAAAAATAATTGGAAGCATATCCCCTGTCCATGGATAGGAAGAATTAACATTATTAAAATGTCCATACTACCCAAAGCAATCTGCAGATTCAACACAATTACTATTAAGATACCAATGATGTATTTCACAGAACTAGAACAAATATTCCAAAAATTTACATGGAACCACAAAAGACCAGGGAGTGATCTTGAGAGTGTAGAACAAAGTTGGAAGAATCACACTACCTAATATCAAACTATACTGCATGGCCACAGTAATCAAAACAGTATGGTACTGGTATAGAAACAGACATATAGGTCAATGGAACAGAATAGAGAGCCAGAAATAAACCCATGTCTGTATAGTCAATTAATATTTCACAAAGGAAGCAAAAACATACAATGAGCTAAATACAGTTTATTCAATAAATGGTGTTGGAAAAATGGGACAGATTCATGCAAAAAAAAATGAAACTGGAGTACCTTCTTACACTGCACACAAGAATACATTCAAAATGGATTAAAGACTTAAATATTAGACTTGAAACCATAAAAATTCTAAGAAAACATACGCAGTAAAATCTCAGACATTGCTCGTAGCAATATTTTTTCTGACATGTCTCCTCAGGCAAGGGACACAAAGCCATAAACAAACAAATTGGGCTACATCAAACTAAAAAGTTTTTGCACAGCAAAGGAAGTCATCAACAAAATGAACAGGCAATCCACTGAATGGGAGAATATATTTGCCAATACATCTGATAAGGGGTTAATATCTAAAATTTATAAAGAACTTTAAACCCAACACCAGAAAAACAAACAACCCAATTAAAAAATGGGCTAGAGACCTGAATAGACACTTCTCCAAAGAGGACATACAGATGGCCAATAAATATATGAAAAGATGCTCAATGTCACTAATCATCAAGAAAATGCAAATTAAAATCACAATGAGATATCACCTCACACCTATCAGAACAGCTATCAAAAAAAATCAACAAGTGTTGGTGAGGATGTGGAGAAAAAGGAACCAACCCTCTTGCACTGTTGGTGGGAAAGTAGATTGGTGCTGCCACTGTGGAATGCAGTATGCATTAACCTTAAAAATTTAAAAATGAATCTGCCTTATGAACCAGTGATTCCACTTCTGGGAATGAATCTGAACAAACCTGAAACACTGATTCAAAAATAATATATGCACCCCTATGTTCATTGCAGAGGTATTTACAATAGCCAAGATTTAAAAGCAGCCCAAGTGGCCATCAATAGATACGTAGAGAAAAAAAAACCAAAAAACCCTATCATACACTTACAGAATGGAATACTACTTGCGGTAAAAAGGAAGAAAATCCACATGGATGGACCTAGAGAACATTATGCTAAGTGAAATAAACCAGTCGGAGAAAGACAAATACCACATGATTTCACCCATACCTGGAATCTAATGAACAAACTGAACTAACAAGCAAAATGTAGACACACTCATAGATAGAGAGCAGGCTGACAGTTGGAGGTGGGAGTGGGGGTTGGGGATGGAGGGATCCAGCAAAAAAGAAAAAAAAGAAAGAACTCATGGTAGGTACAACAGTGTGGTGACTGCAGGGCCAGGGTTGAACGTGGATAAGGAATAGGGGTGATAAATGGTGATGTTAATATACAATAAAAAAACAAAATACAATTAGATAAATAAAATTAAGTAATCATCCCAATTGTAAATTCTATTCCCTTTATCGCCACAAAAACAACCTCAGGAAAAACGTTGGGATTCTTTTTGATCCTCTTAAGAATGTGTTTCTGATGCAACCGCCCATTAAAAAAACACAATCCCAAATTTAAAACCCAAAAAACGGAGAAGCAGGGCTGGCGCCTCCATCTCAAGAGAGTGGGCGGTTTCCTAGCCACACCCCTGCGAACCGTCAGGCCTCCTTCCTCAGGCTGTTCCCAAAGATAAATAAATCTCTCCGTGTTTTTTCCAGACCTGAAATTAGCGGTGACTCAGAGCACTCGGTATGGCTTCAGTCGCCTCGGGAAGGAGGAAAACTGTGCAGATTTCTGCCCTCAGGCAAAGGCCCGACTTGCCCAGCAGGACCAATCAGGGCAGGATGGCAGGAATCGCACCAAAGTAGGTAAAAAAATGTGGGATTATGTCCCTGTACCGCCCGCTACTGTGCTACCGCGGGTCTTGCTTTCAACTCCCTCTCCCGTGGCCCCGCCCACCGTCTGCCCCCTCCCTCTTCTTCTCTCCCCCTCCAGGCCCCGCCCCTTAGCGGCGGCGCACACCTGGCCAGGTAGCTACTTCCTTGTAAGGCCAACGGTTTGGCAATGGGCGTGGCGCCATATGGCCCCGCCTAATTGGTGGGAGCTGCGTCACCCGCCTCGCGTCATCCTTTCCCCGCCCCTCTCCGGCAGGTGCCAGTCCAAACTCCGCCTCTTCTACCCTAGCAGAAGACAGAGAAGAGACCCATCCCTCCCTCCCATTGGACCCGAACTAGTGAGAGAGGATCCTAGTTTCCAGAAGGTTAGGAAGTCGTCCCGCCCGCGGGTTGTTTGGAGGGCCTCCTGGGCGGGGCGTTACCAGCCCAATCGGTTGCGGAGCAACGGCGGGCGCGTGACGTGCGCATTGTCGTGTTTGGGCCGGAGGCGCGCGTCCGCGCGCCCGTCCCCTGGTAGGCTCGCACCCCGCGTAGCCTTCTGGTTTTGTCCCTCTGTCCAGCCTCCCTGAGTAGGACGTTCAGCAGACTCGGCATCCGCCGACTCCTTCCCCACAGTCCGTGCTACCTCCGCGGCGAAGATGGTGAGTGGGGGGAAGCGCGAGGCGGGAGCCGGCGCCGCGGGGGTCGGTCTGAGGGGCGAGCGCCGTCTCCCCGTCCAAGGGGGACCCGATCCCTGCTGCTCTCTCCCGTCAGGAGAGGGTTTAGGGCGTCTGCCGCCCGCTGGAACCCTCGTTTTGGGGCGGCTCCCCCGCCGCTACGTCCGGCACAGCTGCTGTTCGACTGCCGCGTCGCCTCAGTGGTTCCTCCCGCCCGGGCCTTGGTACCACCAGCCGCGTTTCAGCCCCTCCCACCCCCCACCCCCACGGTGAAATTAGTGGGGTGGGGGCGTCAGAACCCTTTGTGGGCCTTGTTGGGGCTTGTTTCCCCAAACCCCGGCACAGAGGCGGCCAATGCCTCGTGCGAATTTCGCCTTGGAGGTCCGTCCATGTCGATGAGGAAAATAAGGCCTTTATTGAACAACCCTAGAGGGCGGCATGATCACTACGAGCTTGGCCCTGGCTTGATTAAGAACGGGTGGCCTTGCAGCCGCTTTGTTTGTCGCATCTGGCAATCAGCTTCCACCACCACTCTCGTCGTGCTTGTCAAGCTTGGCAGTGTCTCTCTTAACCCTCGCCTCCCCAATCTCTCCATGTACGGTTACAAATTTTCTGTTACCTATAAACAGTGTGGCTGTGCCAGAACCTAACGTGCAAGGTGTGGGCACGACGCTGGGATGCTAATAAAAACAAATGAAAAAACTTTTAAGAAGTCCAGTAAAATATCCAAGTCTCTAAAAAGTAAATAAAAGCTCAGTATATGCTAGGTGATAGATATTTTGCTTAATTTACATATTTTTTCCTCTATGCTCTGATTCCAGTTTGCTGTAAAACAGTATTCTTAACGGGACAATCAAGTAGAACATTTTGTCAAGTAGAACATTTGCACACGCTATTACCATTTTTGGTCAATGATTTGCAGGCAAAAGCTTACCAGACTTTGCTATAAATATTACACTGTTTTTACATCTGTCTGCCTGGAAGCAGTTGGTACCAGTTTATCTGCATACAAAAAATGTTTTCACTGAATAACAATTTTGGTTTTTCTTACGATATTGCAGACTGTCTCAGTGCAAGGAAATGAGATTAGTCGGTCGTTTCTTCATGATTGGGGATATGTAATTGAAATTTGGTGTTCAGTTTCTGGTTCTTATTTGGTTTAATTCTGTAAGCTGCAAAGAGGATCAGCATTTTAAGACTTTTTAACCTTTTTAAGATTATAAATATATATATATTACTTCATACTAAAAGACTTTTAATGTAAGAGTTTTGAGTTCTAGTAAATGTAAGGCCATCAGCTCTGATGAAAGTACTTTGGAACCTGCTTTAGGGTCCTCTGATTTGACATTCTTTTCTTTTTCTTTTTGAGTTGCTAGACTGCAAACTTTATCTTCTTTTTGAAAATGGGACCAAGAATTTTAACTTCAGTTAAATGCTTAAACTTTAGCTAAATCTTTACTTCCATATTCCTATAATTCAAACAAAATGAAGAATCTTATTTACTGGTTGTTGGGGGAGGAGGAGAAATGATGGGGGATTTGAAATACATTTCAGACTTGGTGTAGAGAGGTCAAGAATACCTTACAAACTAGTCTTGTTTGGATGTTTGCAAAGAAAGTTCAGAAGATAGGCTGACCATTTCTAAGCTTACTCTTGTATTTATTTAGCCTCATGAGAACAGAGCATTTTATTCAGGCCAGCTATTAGAGAATATTGTGAAGATGGAAAGTTCCTTTATTATCCCAGATTTAAGCATTTTAGTTGTGTATTTGGAACTGTTTAGATCTGCTGGTTAGATGCTTGGTTCTTTTTTTTAAATTTTAGGTTAAATTTTAACTGCTGATGGTTTTGTACTACATTAACAAAATCACTTCCTGTTACTCAGCAAGTCTTCTAGAAACACTCTGGAATAAAGCAATTTGAAACCAACTCAAAAGATCACCCATGGCACTTTAAGATGAGATTTCATGTTTTCAAAGTCTCACTTTGCCAATAAAAGTGCCAATAAAAGGGAGGGGAAAGCCCTACCCTCCACATCTACACACTCCAAACAAAACTTTGGTGTCTGTGTGCTGGATGTGCCAGTTTCCTCAAACAGATTTACCAGCCCACCCACCAAGTTCTTTGGGTTGTCTGCTCCGTCGTTCTTGTGTTGGGTATGGTTTGAGACATAACATAGACTTGCCTAGCTTCTCTTGTAACTGATAGTATGTGCATTTGCAGTATAGCTATATTGCTTTCTGGGAAGTAGGAGTGTAGTGTTGCCCTTGAAACAGAGTAAAGGTCTACATGATAATCTAACCCTTAACTTTACCCTAATCAGAATGCTACTCTAACAAACTGAGCTAATTGGCTCAGACTGAATTACAAATGTATTCTACCACTTGATGATTAGCAAAAACACTTTGACTTATAACAACTTAGTGGATTAGGTTGGACATGTGTTCTAGTGCCTATTTAACATACCAAAAAATAGACAAAAGGATTGACTTGTGACCTTTTCTGACTCCACATCAAGTTTTAAAATAATTTAAAAATTAATTTAGAAACACTTTAAACAGAACTATGCAGAATAACAAGATTCCTTTGCACAAAAAGGTTAACTTTTTGCCATACTTCAGGTTATGTTACCATTACATCTAAGTATATATCTTCCTTACTCCAGTCCCTTCCCTTCCCAGAGGTAGCCAACCATTCCAGTGTCAAAGACATTATGTACCGGCCAATTAAGGAAATTATTTTCTTTAGGCTATTGCAATTGGGAAGGCATCAATTAATGAGGAATGTCTCAAAAAAAAAAGGCATGGGGACCTGGGTCAGGTAAGCCAGGGAATCTTAAGGATACACAGGAATGGGATTTTATCTCCCATTGAGCCAGGGCAGAATCCTTTTCTTACCTGTTCCACAGAACACAAAATTATGGGTGTGGGTTTCTTCTTAACTGGCACTCCTTTCCAGGATCACAGGGCTCAGGTAAAATTCAGCATAGTCACCTGAAATTAGTGTATTTCATTCTCATGGATATTTCCATACTTTTATCCATGCATATATGCATCTGCAATAATATATACTGTATTGCCTTGATATATTTTTAAATTTTATATAAATGTTAGGCTTTGTGTATCTTTTTGCAACCTAAAAAAATTAATCTTGGTCAGTTTTGGGGGGTGATTTTTAGTTTTAGTTGTTGCTTGGGTTAACTGCTGAATACTTAACATTTAATGACTAGGTCAGGTTTATTCATTCCCCTGAAAATCATTTGCCCAACTTTTTGCCTTTTTATCTTTTTTTGTCTACTTAAACTGTTTTGCAATAGATGGTTTCCATTTTTATATATCACTATATATTGCTTCCCTAGCCCTAGTGAGCATCATCTTAGTATATATGTACAAACAGAAGTCCTGGTTTTGGAGACCATGCATATGTATTTTTTATTTTATTGGGTTGGCCAAAAATTTCATTTGCTTTTTTCCATAAGATGGCTCTAGTAGTGCTTAGTTGTCTGTAACTTCATTCGAAACAATTTTGTTAGATTGTATTGTGATAGCTGTCATATCAGCATGCATTTAAAAAATTTAATCAGAATTGGTGAATTTTTGTTTAGTTATTTTAATTTTGAAGATGAAAGAAAATACTCAACATTTTTGGCATATTGTGCTTTTATTATTTAAAGAAGGGTTAAAATGCAACTGAAATGCAAATTGAGATGTGTGCAGTGTAGGGAGAAGGTGCTGTGACTTTTTGAACCTGTCAAAAATGGTTTGTGAAGTTTTGTGCTGGACATTTCTCACTGGACGATGTTCCACAGTTGGCTAGACCATTTGAAGTTGATAGCAAACAAATCAAGACATTAATTGAGAACAATCAACGTCCTACCATGGGGGAAATAGCTGACATACTCAGAATATCCAAATCAATAAGGTTATTGGTAAAAATGAAAAATGTGTCTTTTATGGAAAAAAACCATACAAACTTTTTCACCATTCCAGTACCAGCAGTGGTTCTAGTTTGCATCCATCCATCCCATCATCTACATTTAGGAGCCTGTTTCTCCATTTTTCTTCACCATTTGCTATTATGAGACTTAAAAACCTTTGCTAATCCGATGGGTGTGAAATGTTTTCTTATTCTTTAATTTGCATTTCTCTGATTAGTACTAGTTGAGTATCTTCATATGTTTATTAAAGTTTATGTTTTTACATACATGTTCATTCAGTGAACTTGACATTGTGTAAATATATTATTTATCATGTCTTCATCTAAGCTAATTTGTGGAGCCATCAAGTAAATCTGGAGTTAAAAGAAAATCAACAATAACTTGATTGTCAAGCCCAGAATTGCATATAGAGGACTAATTCTACTCTCTTTCAGCGCCTAGTTTCTTTTTAAGCCTCAAGCTGCTAAGTAAGGAAAGTTCAGTACTCTTAATTCTAGACACCTGGTAGTGGTAGAATGCCAAGTAATCTAGGATAGAGTTCCATTTTTGCCAAGGGCCCTGAATGTTAATATTCTTTACTTTATACTTACACCTTTCTTTTTCCTAGGCAGTTCATCTAGCCTAAATGTTAAAACACACACACACACACACACACACACACACACACACGCTATATAGGAACTCTGTGCTCAGTTTTACTGTGAACTAACTTAAAAGGTCTCTGAAAAAGAGTCTATTAACAACAACAAAAAAAAAACAAGCAAAACAATACAAATAACTGACTGTTTTTTATAAATAGAATCGGTTTAAATCAAAATAGTGTTTAACTTAATATACAGGAAGACTGTAAACATTTGTGTTTTTATAATAAGTAACTATATTTTCTTTCATTAATTAGGCTACTTTGGGATGAACACCATATTTGAAATTTGGAAAAATTCTTGAAACTTTTGAAAAACGATTTTTAAAAAAGATTTTAGTTATTTTTAGAGAGACAGGAAGTGAGAGAGAAAGAGAGGGAGAGAATCATCAATGTGTGAGAGATACATGGATCAGTTGACTCTTGCATGCCCCCAACTGGGGACCTGGCCCGCAACCCAGGCATGTACCCTGACTAGGAATCAAACCGATGACCCTTTGGTTCACAGGCCAGCCAGGGCAAAAAAAAATTGGATTTAACATAATAGTGTATATGTATTACTTTTATCAATAGAGCAATTCTTTAGTCTCTGAGAAACTAGGCCTAGTCTTTTTACTGTACAGGCATACCTTGTTTTATTGTGCTTTACATTACTGCGCCTTATATATGTTGAGCTTTTTACAATTTAGAGGCAAGACCCTCCACCAGCAAAAAGATTATGGCTGGCGTTTTATTCAGTGGTCTGGAACCCAACTGGCAATATTTCTGAGGGTAGTATTTGCTGTTTGCATACCTAAACCACAGAACATAATAAAGAAATGAGTAGAAGATTGTTACTGAAGTATCTTGAGCTTCTTTCTCTTGTAGAATAATAATTTTCTCTAGATTGTCCGTGAAGATTTACACCTAACACTTCAGAAATATTTTAATCCCAGCTTTTCTTCTGTCTCTGCCTTTTTGTCTTAATGTTAGAAGTGATTTCACTCGAAATTGTGCTTCTAAAAGCTACGTCCTATTTTTTTTTCTTGAAATTTTACATTGGGAGAAGTATGGAAAAAGAAACATCAAATTGGTTCATGTTAGTAATGCTTTGACAATCCTGTTACTTACATTTATCATGGAGTCTTCTGTGCAAGGACTTCCATAGAGTTGAGTAATTTTTAGTCTAGAGTGATTTTTAATCCTTGAAGATAAAGTCTCCTAGTAGTTGACGTTGTAATCTTTATGTGATTTGCTTTGGTATGTTAAAATTTAGGAATCAATTTTTGTGTAGATCTTTAAAAAGCAATTAAGTAAAAATGCAGTTAAAATTCTTAAAATTCACATTTTCATCTGTAGTTGAAGTTGTGACAAAGCCGAGATTTTGGCCTTTTTTAACCTGGAAAGCAAGCATCAAAGAGTTCTGTTCTGTTGCAACAGGGCACTGGATGAGCATTTGAAAGGTAGACACTTCAGTGCATAGCAGGAAACCTATATTTAAAACTAATCTGTTAGCCCTGGCTGGGTGGGTCAGTTGGTTAGAGCATCATTTTGTATGCCAAAAGGTTGCATTCCTGGTCAGGGCACATACCTAGGTTGTAGGTTCCTACCCTGGTTGGGGTGCTTAAGGGAAGCAACCAATTGATATCTCTCTCTATGTATATCTATCTGTCTATATCTATTTGTCTATAAGGAAATATAGATAGATAGTTAAAATCTGTCTCTCCTCTCCCCTTCCTCTCTCTCTCAAAATCAATAAACATGTCGTTGGTTGAGAATTAAAAAAAAAAAAAAACCATACAAGGAATTCGTCATTGTGTTTGTGCTTTTGTGTGTGTGTGTGTGTGTGTGTGTGTGTGTGTGCGTGTGCGCGCGCGCTTTTGGATCATATCGAAGGAGTATTGTTTACTACTTTTGGCATTTCTGCATTACCTTGTTAGGGTGTTACTCCCATTTGCCTTATTACAGAAAATAAATATTAATTTCCTATCCATATTCCTACTTGGCTTGCTATCAATCACCAACTTTAAATGTAATTAGTGTTTACTTTAAAGTGGTTTCAAATGGCACATTTTTGTTGGTGGTGGTATTTTCATGTAGTATTAGAGCTAAGACTAAAGCATAGGCAAATACCAGTAAGACTGCTTCAACTTGGCTAGAGCTTCAGTGATTTGAGAATTCCTTAGGGCTGGAGAGCTTCAACGATTGGCTTGAAAGATTGCTCCCTAGCAAGCTGAAGGAGTCTTTTGACCAATGTTGTTGAATAGAAATAAAATATGAGTAACATCTGTACTTTTAAAAAATGTATTAAATTTATTGAGGTGACATTAGTTAATAAAAGTATATCAGTTTCAAGTGTACAACTCTGTAATACATCATGTGTATATTGCACTCTGTGTTCACCATCCAGAGTACACATGTACTTTTAAATTTTCTAGTAGCCCTATTAAAAAAGTAAGAGAAAGGTAAAATTTAACTCACTATGTCTGAAGTATATCAACATTTAATTTATATAAAAATTAATGAGACATCTTACTTTTTTTCATGTAAGTTGTTTGAAATCAGTCTATATTTTACACCTACAGCACATCAATTGAAATGCTCAGTTTTCATTAGAAATATTTGATATGTAGTTAGATTTAAATTTTACTGTTGAAAAAGTAGATTCACATACCTAAGTTTCTCTGGGCATACTTACAAGTTTTCCAGTAATGGAATTGATAATCAGCTTTAAAATTTAAGTTAATTAAAATGAAATACAATTAGTCATGCAGTTCTTCATCAACATTAGCCACATTTAATGAACTCACTAAATGACATGTGGTTAGGTGCCACCTTAATGGACTAGACTCAGAGTTTGTGGATTGGCCTATTTGTAAGGGAAAATTAGTATAACCAACACAGGTGTTAATTGTCTACATTTCTACACATGTCTAAGAAAAAGTGCTAAGAGAACATATGAATTCCTTTTTTTTTTTTTAGATTATAAAAAAACATCATCTTTAATCAAGGCTTTTAACATGGAACAGATTTCTTGAATAAAATGTAAAGTTTCCAATACATTGAAACATAAATCACCACACACACAACACCTGGCAGGAAAAAACAAGTTTACACCATCCCTGTAACAACCATGATCTTATTCTCAGATACTTTCTCTGTCTGCCAAGTGTGTTTTGCTGGATACAGAGCTCACTATGTTTCTGGGGTCATACTCAGCAGACCCTGCAGCCCAAAAAGCACTTCTCTGGCTGGGTTGTGGTGCTGTTGGCTCTGCTCAAGAAGCAAAGCAGTCACTAGCACATCAAACAGTGTGCTTTAAACATCCTTTAAATACCAAAGTGAGAAACAAGAAGGCAACAAAATAATGTTATCAGAAAGATGTTAGCAAGTGAGGACAACTGTGTAAAACTTGAGGCTGAAAGGTGGTTCCTCAGCTTCATTTCTCTGGCTTCTTGGGCAGTGGCCGCTGGAATAAGATGTGAGGCTCTGGTTCATGGATCATATAAGGACCCATCCCTGACTCTGCTGAACACCAAGATTCCTCCATTCAGATTCAGACATCAAATGGGTTTTAGGGACCAGCTTGGCTATGTCCTTTTGCAACATGACATGGCAGTACTAGAACTCCTCATCGTCATATTTGTCCGAATAGTAAATTTGTTTGTGCGATGTGACTGCTCCTCCTGTAGACCGCAAGCCCTGCGCTGCCAACCTCCACACAACCCCCAGCAGCATGCCTGAATTCCTTTTACAGCACTTAATTAAGATGTTTTGTGGAACTAGGCTATTAGCACCTAAGAGAGGTATATATATTTCAGTAACAAGATGCCTCTCCCATAGTAGGCCCATAACATAGGTTACTGAATGAACACGAATAGGTGAATAAGAGGACATTTTTAACTGTGACAGGGACAGGTTCCTATGAAGATGAATTACTTTAATTTTTATACTTTCTATTCCTACATACTTTTTTTAATGCAATGGAAATGGAGTGTTAACTACTAAATTGAATAATGTCTCCCCTTTGTATACTGCATTGCATTTTAATTTGAGTCCTACGTGAAAATCCTTTGAGGTAAGTACCTTTAAAATAATTCTGGAATACAGAAACTACTAAAAAGTATGAGTTTTTCTTCTTTTAAAAATTAAATTGAAGTTCAATTCCCATTCAGGGCACATACCTGTGTTGTAGGCTAGGTCCCAGAGGGGCCGTGTTAGAGACAACCACACATTGATATAACCCTTCTCCTCTAAAAATAAATAAATACAATCTTTAAAAATATATATCTTTAAAAGAATTAAATTGAATGGCATTTGGTGCTCATTAAGGCATCCTGAACCATAGGAAAGCCTTGAAAGGAAGAATGCAATCTTAGATAACTTTTATAAGTGTTTACTCTTTGTCAGGCATTGTGTTGCCTTATCTCATTGGTCCTTACAGCAACCCATTGAGGTAGGTATTGTTATCATTCCTGTTAAACTGTACTAGGAGAAATGGTTAAGAGGATAGGATCAGAGTTGGGCTAGCTAGGGTTTTTGAATGTTGGCTCTGCCACTTACTATCACCTTAGATAAGGCATTGATTGTTCTTTGCCTCAATTTCATCAATTCCTCCGAATGTGGAATGATTGTAGGAGCTACCATCACAGCAGTTTGGGCGCTGCATATAACTAGTTTAAAGCAGTGCCTGATATGTAGTAACATTAAACAACCTTGGGTCCCAATTAGATTATCAGTCTTTTTTTCTTTATATTCTCATTACACCAGTGCATGTTTTCGTGACAATAGATAACATGAAATGGGTGGGAGGAGTGCATTAGAACATGTTTTCAATAGTTTTATTACTTTAATATTATTTTACTTGGAATCATTATTTATGACTTTTTAATTTGATTTGTCAGTTGACTTGATTCTTGATAAAAAATACCTCTTAGTTTTTAAAGAATTAAATAAGCATATTTTTAGTGAAGTAATTAATGAAGAACCAAATACAATTCTTCACTGCCTTCAGGGTTTAAAATAACAACCATTTATTCAGTAAATAGTTGAGAAATTTGATATGCCAACACCTGATCCACATACTAGGGATAGAGTACTGAGAAACAAAACAAAGTCCTTTCCTTGTGGAAATTATATTCTAATGTAGGGGAAAAGAAAAAAATGATAACATCATGTCAGATAGTCCTAAGTGGCATAAAGGAAATATGGTAATCAATAAGGAGTACTAGAAGAGTTGGCTACTTTTAGCTAGATTGTTAAGGAAGGCCTCTTAGGAGGTAACATCTGAGCTAAGACTCATGGTAACAGGGAGCAGTCCATGTGAAAAACATTTCAGGCAGAAGGAACTCTATAAGTAGAAAGTCCTTGAGAACGGAATGAGCTTGACATGCCAGGGACAAAAAAGATTTGTGCAGCTAGAATTCACTGAAAAGAGGGGAGAGAAATAGGAAATGGATTGTAGGCAAGAGCTCTAGGCCAAAGTTAGGAATTCAGATTTTATTCTGACTACCCCAGGAAACCACTGGGTTTATGGTGGTAGGGAGGTGTTAAGGTGTTAAGTAGTGGGATGGGATGGGATTTATCCCTGTGGTTCATGTATGGAGAAGTCCAAATGGGAACAAAGACTGATTGAGAGACTGTTGGTATTATTCAGGCAACTGATGGTGTAGCAGCTTGGATTAGGATTGTTAATGGGGAAGTAATTAGATATACAGTTGACCCTTGAACAACATGGGGGTTAAGGACACTGACCCCTGCACAGTTGAAAATCCACATAGAACTTCTGACTCCCCCAAAACGTAACTACTCCTGGTATCTATGGGTAATTGATTCTAGGATCCATCTCAGATACCATAATCCATGGATGTTCAAGTCTCTTATATAGAATGATGTAGAACAGTGCATATAGTCACCTTTCTGCATTTGTGGACTCCCAGCTGTAGATCGAAGGCAGTACAGGTATTTATTGAAAAAAATACTTCAGTGAGTGGACCTGTGTCGTTAAAATCCATGGTGGTCAATGGTCAACTGTGTATTTTCGGGGGTAAAGCTGACAGTACTTATTGATAATTTAGATGTGTGACATAGTGAAAGAAAGACATCAAGGATAACTCCTAAGATTTAGGCCTAACTACTAGGGAGTTGGTGGTGTCATTGTGTTGGGGACCTATAAAAGAAGCTAAAATAAAATAATTGGCAAAAACTGAGGTTCTTAGAACTTTGAGGAATAACACATTGATCCAAAAATATTACAAATCTTTAAAATACCTTTAACTTCATATCTGATTATAATTATGTTTCATTGTAAAACATTAAGAAAAAATTTAGTTGTAATGGTGGTTCCAACCAAAGTATTAACACTTGGTATATTTTCTTCCAGGGCATTTAAAATATATGTTCATTCTTTCAATAAATGATTGTTAGGTGTCTTCTAGGAACCAGGTATGACAGGTCCTCATTTAATGTCATTTCATTCTAATGTTGATTGAGGAACTTTTGTTTATATCAATTAGCTTGTGTTAAAATTGGTTTCATTATATGTCATTTCATTTATTTTTTTATCTTTGTTATATACTTATTGCTATTGATTAGAGTATGTTTTTTTTTTAAAGATTTTATTTATTTACTTTTAGAGAAAGGGGAAGGGAAGGAGAAAGAGAGGGAGAGAAACATGAATGTGTGGTTGCCTCTCATGCACCCCTCACTGCAGACCTGGTCCGCAACCCAGGCGTGTGCCCTGACTGGGAATCAAACCGGCAACCCTTTGGTTTGCAGCCCATGCTCAGTCCGCTGAGCTACACCAGCCAGGGCTCTATGTCATTTCATTTTGTGTCGTGTAACCTATCAGTGATGTTAAGGCTCTGTCCCTATGAAGTATACAACTATAATGGGGGAGACAGGTAAGAAACAAGTAAAAAAGAAACTGAATAAGAAAACTGCAGATTGTAATAAGTACTACAATGAAGATAAGGGAGAAAGTGATTATCTGGTGACTACCACTACAGATTTTTCTTACACAGTTGAGTTTATCTGTGACAGTTTTATATTTTTTCCATATCCCAAAGTGACAAGAGTGCCAGGCTGATTCAATGGGGGAAGAATAGTGTCTTCAGCAAATGGTACTGTTACAGGCAAAAGAATGAATTTGGATCTCTCTTTCATACTCTGGAAATTTTAGCGCAAAATATGTTACAGACCTAAATATAAGAGCTAAAAATATATAACTTACAGAAGAAAACATAGGCATAAATGCTTGTGAACATGATTTAGGCAGTGTTTTTGGTCAATTTTCTTGGCCTTTCTAGGCAATACAGCAGAACCTCCAGTGGCAAAAGAAAAATAGGTAAATTGGACATAATTAGAATTAAAAACTTTTTTGCATCAAAGAAAATGAAAAGACAACCCCACTGAATGGGAGGAGGAAACATTTGCAAATCATGTATCTGACAAGGAACTTGTATTCAGAATATATGAAGGACTCTTACAACTAAGTAGTGAAAAGACAACCTAATCATGTGGACAAAAGGCTTTGAGTAGACATTTCTTAAAGAAATGCACTTGGTCAATAAGCACACCAAAAGATGCTCAGAATCAGCTATTAGGAAATGCAAATCAAAACCACAATGGGATACTTCGCACTCACTAAGATGGCAGTACTAAAGACTACATCACACCCACTAAGATGGCAGTACTTAAAAAAGACACAAGTAACAAAATGTTGGCAAGACTGTGGGGAAGGTGGAACCCACATACATTGCTGGGGGGAATGTAAAATGATGTAGCCCCTTTGGAAAATGATTTGGCAGTTTCTTAAGTTGAACTTGGGAGTTACCGTGTGGCCTAGCAATTGAATACCTAATTATATACCCAAGCAAAAAGAAAACATCTGTCTGCATAAAAACTTACACATGAGTAGTCATAGTAGCATTATTCATAATACACCAAAAGTGGAAACAGCCCAAATGTCTACCCGCTCGCTGAGGATTAGATGGGTAAAATGTATATTTATACAGTGGAATATTATTTGGCAATAAGAAGAAGTACTGACTCATGCTATATAACATGGATGAGCTTTAGTGAGAAAAGCTAGTCAAAAAAAAAAAGACTACATATTGTATGATTCACTTACATAAAATATCCAGGATAAGCAGATCCGTGGAGATAGGAAGTAAGTTAGTAGTTGGCTAGTCTTTGGGTGGGTTAAGAGTGGGAAAAAGGAGTGATTGCCCACAAATAGGATTTCTTTTGGGAGTGTTCAGAGTGTTGTAAAATAGGATTGTGGTGACAGATGTACATTACAACTTGATGAATATTCTAAAACCCATTGAATTTACACTTTTAAATTGATGAATTTTATATTAACTATTTATATAGTTAATGTATATACAATTAATTAACTAAAAATACTTAAGTTGTTTAATGATATCCTGCACATACAGCGATGATATTAAATTATCCTCTTCTTAAATTTAAACATAGTATTTTAAGTAATGCTGTCATCTTTGTGCATAAATCTTTGCCTGCATTTGCATTATTCTTCAAAACAGTAAAGTTTATGTATATATAGTTCTCATTTTTAACCCTTTTTTATTGTTCAAATTTCTAATTTTGAAAATATGCTCATCACAGAAAACTTTGAAAATACAGGAAATAGAGAAAAGATAAAAATCACTTACATCCCCACTGTTAGACATAAAATTTATAGCCAGCTTCTTTTTTCACTTAAATCATAAATATTTCCCCGTGTCATTAAAAACTTTCTGTAAACAGGATTTTAGTGGATGTATCAGAAACTATCCTGTGGATATATTATAATTTCCTTTGAAATTCTTCTATTTTTATTTATTTGGGTTGTCTGATCTTTAGTATTATGAAGGTTATTTCCCCAGAATAAATTCCTCGAAGTGGTCAGAGGGCTTGGATTATTTTAAGGCTCTTGATATAAATGGCCAAATTGCTCTCTGAAAGGTATGAGTGAATAATGCAATTGCCTGTGGTGGAAGATGTATCTGGAAAAGTAGGTTAGTTTGGCTGATAAATGGTTTTTTTATGCTCTGTTAATGAATATGGACTTTATCTTGTAGGTACTTGAGAATTGGTGAAGAGTTTTAGTCTTGGGAGCATTAATGAGATTTTAAGATGAAATGAAAAGAAATAGATTTGAAATACAGATTTAAGGAGAAATTGGTAGAGCTTAGAAACTGAATGTGACCATGGAACAGAGGTAGGTCAGTTAACCCAACAACATTAAAGCTGTTTCCTTAGGTTCACTGACATGTCAGTTAATCACGCAGAGAGAAGTCAAATTGTTAAACCAAGCAGAAATCTTTTACCTTTAGCTCAGCGATTTTCAACTAGTGTGCTACAGAATTTCTAAAACATACAATACCTGACTATTTAGTCAGGGGCACTGACCTTTTTTCCTTTAGATTGTCAAATAAAAAAATTACAACAGCCAACATAACAATAACCGTCTGGTATGAATGAATCAAAATTATACCTATTTATTGTCAGACTGGCAAAAAATATATTTTTGGTGTGCCACAGAATTTTAGTATTAGGTTATGTGTGCCATGAGATGAAAGAGTTGAAAATCATGGCTTTAGCTTGTTGTGTTTCAAAATGGTCTTTCTGAAAGGAGGATAGAATATTTTTATGTTGTTGCTCTTGAAATAAAGACTAGAAGTAATGTATAATTTTTCCATACAAAATAATTTACATAAAGTAAAATTAACCTTTTTTTTTAATTTAAATTTATTGGGGTTACTTTGGTTAAATTAAGTTTCAGGTATACAGTACTGTTGTACATCATCAGTGCATGGCGTTGTTTGCTCACTTTCCAGAGTCTAGTCTCTTTCCATCACCTCCTTTACCCTCTTTATACTTTCCCACCTACCTTGCTCTCTGGTAACCACTACACTGTTGTCTGTGTATGAGTTTGTTTGTTCAGGTGTTGCTTTCTATTTTATATCTCACATATGAGATAAATCATGTGATTTTTCTTCTGACTTACTTCACTTAGCATGATATTCTCAGGATCCATCCATGATGTCGCAAATGGTAATGCTTTTTTCAAGGCTGAGTAGTATGCCATGTATTGGGTTGGTCAAAAAGTCTGTTTAGTTTTATCTGTAAAATAAAAGGCTAATTTTTTATTTTCACCAATAACTTTATTGAGCCGGATATTTTGAGGGTGTTGGCCATTTCCCATGTGGTAGGACAGTGATTGTTCTTAATTAACGTCTTGTTTTAATCACTGTCAACTTCAGTGGGTCTACCCAACTATGGAGCATCATCCAGTGAGAAATGGCCATCACAAAACTTAGCAAACCACTTTTGACATGTTCAGTCAGTCACACACCTTCTCCAGACACTGCTCAAATCTTTTTTGTATGTGTTTTAGTAGTGTTTTTACATTTCTCAAAATAATAAAGCATAATATACCGAAATGTTGTATATTTTCTTTCATCTTCAATGTCAAAATGGCTACACAAAAATTCACCAATACTGATTTTTTTAAAGTATATTTTATTGATTATACTATTACAGTTGTCCCAATTTTCCCACTTTGCCCCCCTCCACCTGTTACCCTATTACCTCCAGCAGTCACCCCTTAGTTCATGTCCATGGGTCATGCACATAAGTTCTTTGGCTTCTCCATCACCTATACTGTTCTTAACATCCCCTGTCTATTTTGTACCTACCAATTTGTGCTGCTCAATTTGTACACCTTTCCTCGCATTCTTCCCCGTCCCCTTTCCAACTAGTATCCTTCCAAATGATCTCTATACCTATGATTCTGTTCTTGTTCTGCTTGTTTGCTTAGTTATTTGGATTCAGTTATTGATAGTTGTGAATTTATTGCCATTTTAATGTTCATTGTTTTGATCATCTTTTTCTTACATTAGCATTTCATATAATAATGGCCTTGTGATGAACTCCTTTAGTTTTACCTTGTCTGGGAAGCACTTTATCTGCCCTTCCATTCTAAAGGATAACTTTGCTGGATAAAGTAAGCTAGGCTATAGGTCCTTGGTTTTCATCACTTTGAGTACTTCTTGCCAGTCCCCTTCTAGCCTGCAAAGTTTCTTTTGAGAAGTCAGCTGACAGTTTTATGGGGACTTCTTTGTAGGTAACTCTCTGCTTTTCTCTTGCTTCTTTTAAGATGCTTCCTTTATCTTTAACCTTTGACATTTAATTATGATGTGTCTTGGTGTGGTCCTCTTAGGGTCCATCTTGTTTGGGACTCTCTGTGCTTCCTGGACTTGTATGTTTATTTCCTTCACCAAATTAGGGAAGTTTTCTTGCATTATTTTTTCAAATAAACTTTCAGTTTCTTGCTCTTCCTGTCCTCCTGCTGGCACCCCTATGATTCAGATGTTGGTACATTTAAAGATGTCCCAGAGATTCCTAAGTCTATCCTTTTTTTTTTTTAATTCTTTTTTCTTCCTGCTGTTCTGATTGAATGCTTTTTCCTTCCTTGTATTTCAAATCATTGATTTGACTCTCAGCATCATCTTCTCCACTGTTGGTTCCCTGTAGCTTTTTCTTTATTTCACTTAATGCAACCATCATTTCTTCCTGGGTCTTTTTTATGGCATTGAAGTACCCAATGAGTTCCTGGAGCATCCTGATAACCAGTGTTTTGAGCTGTGCACCTGATAGGTGGCTTATCTCCATTTCATTTAGTTCTTTTTTCTGGAGTTTTGTTCTTTTCTTTCACTTGGGCCATATTTCTTTGTCACCTCATTTTTGGCAGCCTTCCTGTGTTTGTTTCCATGTATTAGGTAGAGCTGCTTTGACTCCCTGTCTTAGTAGTGTGGCCTCTGGTAGAAAGCGCACCTGTTAAATTGTATGGGGCAGAGGTTTAGGTAATCATCAGGGTGGGGCAATCCATGTTACCACTCTGTTCTGTGTTGGGGAAGGCTTGGAGAGGGGACAGTACCACAGCCTGGCCTCTGGAGTTTTGCCCAGGAGGAAGCAGTCTACCAACACTCACTATTCTTTTTCCCCCCATATGCCACTGGTGTCCTTCCAGCTGTTGCCCTGGTGCTGAATCCCAGAAGGGGTGACTCTGTGTGAGTCCTAAGTTTGTTGAGGGCCCTTTAAGAGGAGTCTTTTGAGAACTGGCTCTTGAGAATCCGGCACTTTCTTCCACTGCTCCAAACCCCACTGATTTTTACAGCCAGAAGTTATAGGGACTTTTCTTTCTGGTGCTGGAACCCTGAGCTCGGTGGTCTGGACTGGGGCTGGGATCCCTTGCTTCCTGAGGTATCCCTCCCATTTTTTATCCACCTCATGAGGATGTGGGACCACCCGTTCCCATCTCCACACCTTTCCACACCATTCAGCATTCCACACATCTCAGTACCTCTCCACCTCTCCACGCCTCTCTACATCTCTGCCCCTCCCACAGGTCTGGTGAGTGTGGCTTCTTTAAATCCAAGGTTGTCTGACTTCCACATAGCTCGCTTTTCTGACAGTTGTGGGCCTTATTTGTTTTGTAGTCCGGTTCTGTATTTTCCTATTATTGTGCATGGAGGTGAGACATGTTTACCTATGCCTCCATCTTGACCGGAAGTAGTGGGGGGTTTTTTGTGTGTGTGTTTTTTTTAATGCTCACTGATATGACAGTTTTCACAGTATAGTCTAGCAAAATTGTGTCAAATGAAGTTAAAGACTAAATGGCACTACTAGAGCCATTTTACAGACAAAACCAAACAAACTTTTTGGTCAACCCAATATATATGTACCACATTTTCTTTATCCAGTTATCACTCAAGGATACTTAGGTGGTTTCTGTGTCTTTCTGCTAATTTTGAAATATGAAAAGTATACACAGTTGTATAACTACCACCACAATGAAAATATAGAATATTTCCTTCACTTTGAAAAAAACTTCCCCATGTTAATTCCTGCTCCGAACCTCTATAACCACTGATAGGGTTTTTGTCCCTATAGTTGTACCTTTGCAGGAATGTCATATCTGGAATCGTCCAGTTATACCTTTTGAATCTGGCTTCTTTTCACTCAGCAAAAGGCATTTGTGCATCAGTAGTTTGTTCCTTTCTATGATGAGTAGTATTCCATTCCCCAATTGAGAAATCCTAGTTAATGAAATTAATTCATGCTGGAAGGCATTTTGAGAAGTGATTTGTTTGAAAACTGAATCATTTTTTTCCCATTAAAAATACAGGTATCAGCCCTGGCTGGTGTGGCTCAGTGGATTGAGAACTGAAAGGCTGCCAGTTCGATTCCCGCTCAGGGCACATGCCTGAGTTGTGGACCAGGTCCCCAGTTGGGGGCAGGCAACTGATCAATGTTTCTCTCTTTCTCCTTCCCTTCCCCTCTGTCTGAAAAAATTAATCTTTTTAAAAAATATAGACATCAGCATGAAAGGGTTGTCAGGTCAAGAATCGACAACTGAGACATTTTTTCCGCGAACAACTTAGTAGAGAATTGAATTGTTTGAGGTGGGAGACATTTGAGAACTGAGGTTTGTAAATTTCCTGTCTTTCTGAAGAATGACACAAAATATTGTAGAGAACTTTTTCCAATATTGATAAAGACTTAAAACAGTCATTTTTTCTATCTTGTGTAAAACTACTAATAGATACATTCTTATTTAATAGTGCCCTTTTTATTTTTTGAACTGCATAGGCAAAAAGTTATTTTATAAGGATGTAGATTTCAGAAATTTTGAAATGTGCCCATGTGTTTTATGGGATGTTGATTTCTTAATGGTTATGTTCTTTGAATATTGATTGCTATATACATTAATGGCTCTTATCTAGCATTTGCCCTGAAAGTAAGTGATGCTCACATATCAGACACACTTAACAATAAAAAGTATGTGTTTGTGACTTTTAGAACAGAACATGAAGTAGAGAGCTTGTATTGATTAAGTAAACATTTCATTATGCAGCTTCACAATTCTGGGTAGATGGGGTATTGTGTGTATATGTTGGGCAGAAGGAGTTGATAAAGATACTGAGTTAAGGTGATACCTGATTGTGGTTTTGATTTGCACTTCCCTTTGATTATTGATGCTGAGCACCTTTTCATGTACCTGTTGACCATCTGTATGTCTTTGGAAAAATGTCTATTCAAATCCTATACCCATTTTTAAATTGGAATATCTGTTTTTGCTATTGAATTGTATGAGTTCTCTATACATTTTGGATCTTAGCCCCTTACCAGATACACAATTTGCAAATATTTTCTTCCATTCGTAAGGTTGGCTTTTCATTTCGTTGATAGTTTCTTTTGCTTTGCATCAGTGTTTTCGTTTGTTGTAGTCCCACTTCATTTATGTTTTGCTTTTGTTGCCTTTGCTTTTGGTGTCAAACCCCAAAAATTGTCACTAAGACCTACAGAGTTTACAGCCTGTGTTTTCTTTTAGGAATTTTATGATTTCAGTTCTTATATTCAAGTTTTTAATCCATTTTCAATCAGTTTCTGTGTATGGTGTAAAATGGGTGTCCAGTTTCATTCTTTTGCATGTGGCTGTTCAGTTCTCCCAACACCATTTATTGAAGAGACAGACTATCCTTTCCTCACTGTATATTCTTGACTTTTTTGTCATAAATTAACTACATGTTTTAGAGTGGCTGTTATCAAAAAGACAAGAAATAACAAGTATTGGTGAGGATGTGGAGACAAGAGAACCCTTGTGCACTGTTGGTGGGAATGTAAATTGGTGCAGCGATTATGAAAAACAGTATGGACTTTCCTCAAAAAAAATAAAAATAGAGCTACAGTATGCTCTAGTAACCCACTTCTGGTTATTTATCAAAAGGAAATGAAAACTCAACAACAAATTATCTCACTAATATGTGGAACCTAAAAACAAAACACATTCCAAAAAAAAAAAAAATCACCC
>VMDR010010738.1:0-30045 GCA_007922815.1 Macrotus californicus
ATAAAGACAAGATACATATGAGATGCAGACTATTCAGGAAAAAATGATCTGTTGAAAAATTTCCCAAACTTGTATTCTGTGGGAAACTAGTCTCAGGAGTTCTATCATCAAGTCAGTTTGGAAGACGGTGCATCTTGTCTTCCTTCTTGAAGATTTATGGCACACTTGAGAGTATTTAAAGCTTTGGTAAATTCTGCAAAAAAGAAACTGATTTAACAAAGCCCAGCATTTCTTGAACTTCGTTGACAATGAAACTCATCTTTAAAAATTCAGGAAGTACTACTTGTGGAAAAATTAGATTTTTATGTCCTTTGCAAACTTATCCCTTACCCATAGGCAGGATATCCTGCACGTAAACTCTTGATCTCTTACATGTATGTCAATGCTGTGCAATATTCTTCACAGACTAGGATAGATGCAACAGTGGGAATCCCTCTATCCCCCACCTGCCTAAATGATTTTATCTCCTTTCAAGACCTTCTTCATTATTTCATAAAATTGTTGTGAAAAATAGCCAACTGAATGGCCATTTGGCTTGTCACATTAGGTGCTATATGAATGTCACAATAATAGCAACTGCTAATTGAGCACCCACTGCATGGCAGTCAATGAAGCACTAAGTCAGACTCTTCATAGAAACTTTCCCTGTTCCATACCACAACTAGCAGAAGAGACATTGCATCGTCACATAAAATGTGAGGAAACTGTCTGGGAGAGACCATATATCTTGTCTAAATTCACTTGTGACTTACTACAGGGCAAAGCCAGCACTGCATAGCAATCTCTCTTTTGTCTCCCTGGTCTCTTCACTTTCCACTGTATCACACTGCCTCTCTAAATAACGTGAATTCAATCGATCCCTGTGAGATAATAAAATATGAAGTGCTAAGAATACTGATGCCAATAATGGTAATTAATAACAATCAGAAAGGTATTATTATATTGTTATGGTGTAAAATTTACGGTGGTGCAATGTTTTAAGAGTATAGAGCCACTCTCCTTTCTCCCACCCTGCATCCAATTAATCCCTACCTCTGGCTGACATTTTCTTTAACATCTCTACAATCAATCTACTACCACTAACTGTTGCCTAAGTCACCATCGTTTTCTGCTCTGGGTTTTTACTGCAACCAACACTTGATTGGAATCCTTGCCTTCCTCCAGGCTGTCAATCTATTTTGTGCACTGCAAACGCAACGGTCTTTCTAGAATAGATCTGATTATTTGATCACTCACTACTCAGCTTAAAACCTTTAAGATTTCCCACTGACAATAGGTTAAAGGCGGAACTTAAAAGATTTCTAGGATCCCTCATCTTTTGGCCCCTAATACCTTGCAGGGTTCAAACTCCACACTCTCTTACTTTGTTCTAGCCCTTATCAATATCAAACTAACAACTGCATGGTTCTGAAGTGCACTTTTACTTCATTTCATAACTTTACAACTCTGAGATGAAGATGTGCTTTACAGACAATGCTTTATCACATTTAAGCGGCAGCATTTTCCCTTTCTGGGTGGTATGTAAATGGCTGACAACTGAACCCTTCATAGATTCAGTGAGATCTTGTACTTCAGCTACCCTATGGTATACACTTTCTTATTTGAAGAAATATTGCTCTGGTTCTTCCTTCTGCCTGGGGTGCTCTTTGAATGTCTCTTCACTACCACTCCTAGTTTCATCTTTCCTGGGAGAAGACATTAGGATTCTCCAAGCCTGGTTTAAGGATGTCACTTTTTGCTGCCATAGCTTACTTTATCACATTTATAGGTAGTGCTTTGAAAAGATGTCCATAGTTCTTTGCTACTCCTTCCCTTTCTATGAGAAGCCTAATTGCCTTCCCCATGAGTGTGGGCTCTATTTAGTGATTCACTTCTGGAAAATAGAATGTGGTAGAAGTCACCATGTGTCATTTCCAAGAATATGTCATAAAAAGACATGTTTCCATGCTTGATCTCTCTTGGATTGCTCTTTTTGAGGAGGCTAGCTGCCATGTCATGAAGAAACTCAAGCACCTCTGTGGAGAGGTCCCATGACAAGAAACTGAGGCCTCTAGCCAAGAACTGTGTGAGGGCACCATCTTGGAAGCAGATTCTCAAACTCTAGTCAAGCTTTCACAGAAATGCAGCCCTGGCCAACATTTTGCCTGCAATCATATGGGAGATGCTGAGCCAACACCACCTAGCTAAACTGCTCCCAAATTGCAGACGTACAGAAATTGTGAGATGATTAATGTTTGTTGATTTTAACCACTAGGTTGGAGGTGATTTGCAACACAGCAATAGATAAGTAACACAACACTGAATCGAAAGTTTTCTTTTTTCTTGCTTGTATTTCCCTCTGGACTGAAGGTTCCTGGAGAGCAGGGTGAGATTGACCCTCAGGTTGACTGGCTTCTAGGACTGGCATTGACAACAACATATGGGCTGCTTGGTCATGACAACAACATACCCCATGCAGTGGTAGTTGCTCCAGTGAGGTCTTGGGTCTGCTGAGACCTCCCTTTGAGTGTGCTGTTTGTGGGGCTAGTCAGTTGATGCTCTATTGTGATACAAAGCTGACCAAGGAGTGTGTTGGTTCTGGAGCCTCTTGGGAGGTATTCTGGTGCAGGTCAATATCAGCTGCTACTTGTAGCCTGCCTGGGGCTACCTGTTAAGAGTTATTTGGTAACTGCATGTTCTTGGCCTGGATCTGTGTGGGAGGGGTCATGCTTCCAATCAAGGCCAGCTGCTGCCAGTACCAAGTCAGGAGCAAGTCAGCAAAATGCCCAAGGCCCCCCAAGACCTGCCACCGCCTACCAGCTACTCATAATGCTCAACCAGTTAATGAGCCTCAGTGGAACACAGGTTAGGTGAAGCAGTGTTTCAGGGAGTCATCAGGGTGGAGCTAACGGAGTTCACCAGGCTAATGCATAATCAGATTTGGTCATGTAGGTGGAAAGCTCAACACTGGGACAATGTTGGCTGTCCCTCTGGCCCTGACCCTGAAGCCAAACAACTCAGCCTCTCCCTGTATGTCTCCTACCCCTCTCCAAAGTTTGACAGGAATACTCCTCCAGAGCTTTTTAAGACAGGCTGCAATGTAGCCCAGGCTGATTGCTGCCGAAAGAGCTTTGAGCCGTGGGTGAGTTTGGTGTGGCTGAGTTCCAGGGAGTAATCAGTGGGGAGCTAGCAGAGTTCACCAGGCTAATGCAGGTTTAGATTTAGCTGGTGAGGGGAGGCTCAAACACAGGAGAGATGGTGCCATTGCCAGTGCAGAAAGAGGCTTCAACACATGGGCAGTGGTAGCTGACCTTCCTGCCCTTGCACTGAAGACACTGTATGTCTCTGGCACCACCCCCCGCCCCCAAGCTTGACCACAATTATTGGAGAGTTTTTAAAGAAAGACTGCAGTGCTGGCTCAGGCTGGTTGCCCTGGAAAGAACCTTGGGTGTGGTTAAGTTGGCAGGGTCATGGTCTCAGGGAGTCATCAGAATGATGCTAGTGGAGTTTACCAGGCTAATGTAGATTCAGATTTGGCCCAGTGGGTGGAGAGCTTGACACAGAAAAGGTGGCTGCCCTCCTTCCAGCTCAGTCTCTCTTTGTATGTCTCTGGCACCACCAGAGCCACTATCTATGTTTCAGAGCCAATTTGAGTTCCCGTGAATGAGAGTTCATGTACTGGCCCTTTAAAAGGATACTTGGATTTCCAGCAGCCTTCCATCTCATTAGGATGTATGGAGAAATCCCTATTGATTTTCAAGGTCAGATTTTAAATGGGCTCCTCTTCCTGACACTGGTCTTCTCAGCTGGGGAGCCCAGCATGGTGCTGAGACACTTCACTCCTCAGGGGGACATCTCTGAAGATGAGATATCCCTCTGGATTCTCATCCGCCACATATTGGTGTGGGGCTATGTTGTTTTAAGTCATTTCCCTTCCTACCTCTCCACATGGCTTCTTCTTTCTATCCTTAGTTATAGGACTTCTGTTTGGCTAGTCTTCACATGCTTATCCAGGTTAATTGTTCTATAGTTTGGTTGTAATTTTGCTGTGTTCATGGGAGGAGGTGCATATAGCATCCACTGATTCTGCCATCTTGACTGGGGTTTCCCATAACACTCTAGGTCTATTTTCATCATTTCATGCAACATATTTTATTTGTCAGTTTGTATATTCTTTTTCTCCCTGCTGGACTACAAACTTTTGATGTTATCAATCAGTTTTATTACTTTAGTCACTAGTGCATTGCACAATGCCTTGCATGTGATACTGCAACAATAATCATTCGTTACATGAATGAATAGGTAAATGAACAAATGAATGAATGAGTCAGTATGTCTGGCTATCACAGACAATTTTCATGGACTTTCTCAGTGGGGTAAGGAATTGTTTCACACTACAGGACTCAGCAGGTTAAGGTTCTGATAGATAACATGGCAGATAACAAGCCATCTAAAATTATTTTCAACATTTAAAAATTTTTTTTCCTCAATTAGTTTTCTATCAATTCATGTTTAATAGTCTAAAAAACAAGTTAGTCAAGGTTGGTCCCATGAAGAATGCTAGAAAAGCTTAATGAGAAACCAGGAAGAAAGGGACATTTTGGAAGCTGAAGCAAGACCTAATAACCATTCTGTGTTTTCAGAATTTCTACACCAAAGAGCCTTTACAAAGCTTTCTCAAGTTGAGTTTTCTGTTTAGTTTTCAACAACATAATATTTAATTGAAGGACAACATTGCAAAGGATTGTTCTTTAGTGAAGCCCCAAGTTGTTGTCTCTCTGTTTTTCAAGGGTTGGGGCACATAATTGAACATACAATCATAATTTTCAGTAATAGTTAGTTTTCCAAAAATGGGCTCTTTTTCCTCCTGAGAACACCTATATTTACTAATATCATACCTTTTTATTTATTTAGCTATTTTTTATTTTCTGGGTTTGAATGAGTCAGACAAAGGGAGAGAGAAGGAGACAGAAAGAGAAAAACATCAATTTCTTGTTCCACTTATTTATGTATTCACTGGTTGATTCCTGTATATACCCTGAACAGGGATTGAACCCACAAGCTTGGCGTACTGGGATGATGCTCTAACCAACTGAACTACATAGCCAGGGCTTACTAATATCTTTAGGGGCTACTATTGGCATTTTGAACACCTCGTGTTCCAAGAATTTTTTTTTGTAACCTAAGTATCCAGAATTAGAAAAATTTGGTTCAATGTGAAGAAACCACCAATCTGCAGCATTAGTTTAATTCCCACACAACTATGTTCATCCCCAGATGTGGCTACACAATGATCACTTCCCTTCAGGTGCGGTGTCTTTGTGTCCCCATCAGCACAAGCAGGGATCATTTGGAACAAAAAACTGATTCCAAGGGTGGCCCTGTCTATGTGCTGAATTTTGCTCACTGCAGTCTCTAAATTTGCCATTTCCTCATAGGCCCACAAATATCTCAAATGATTGTACAGGGTGGGGCAAAAGTAGATTTACAGTTGTTTGTATGGAAAATAATGTAACAGTTAATAACCAAGAATACAGGAGTAAACTCTGCTCTACATACTCACAACTGTAAACCTGCTTTCGCCATACCTTGTATTCTGTCATTCTCTGTTCCCTAAACTAAGAGCGGGAAAGTTCCAGAGCTTTACTCTGAAACTCCAGCTTTTTATTTGACATTTGGAAAAAAGTGACCTGTGTGCTCAGAATCAAGCTTGATTCTTCAGATCACTTTATTTGTTCAGAAAACAGTTTCTGAGTTTCAGCTTGAGTCTCTCCACAAGATCCAAGTTTCTTTATTGTAGGTTCCTTGGGGATTTTGCCTTTGTAGCTCTTTGAGAGCACTTATCTGTTAGCAGTGAATCAGATAGCAGATTGCAATTCCTCTCTGCCCTTCTAAGGCAGCTAATGAGATCAGAGCTGCTCTCTGTTCTTATCTACCTTTCTAAGGTATCAGAAGAGATAAGATATTAGGGTTTCCCCCAAAGCAAAGGGAAAGGAAGCACAGAGAAACACTGAAGGATGAGAGGACAACTTGGGACAGAATCGCCTGAGCCCCTAGCCTGCCTGTTAATTAACCAGAGCCACGATCCAATCACAGGTCATGAACAAGAGCAGGAAGCCAAATAATTGTAGTCACTCAAATGAGCTCACTTGATAGACCAAGTGAATTCTTAAGCATTTTATTCAGTCAACTGGCACATGAACGAGGAGAGGCAGAAACAATGGTGTAGTTTTCTAAGGTTGTTGTCACGACCTAAGCTCATACAAGTTAATTACAATTTTCAGTCTTTCCCCAATTCTTCTGTATGATATAGATATACATTTTCAAATGGAAGTTTAGTGTTCTATTCTAACGGCTAGTCTCAGGTTCACCATCACTTACTTGGACCACTTACTTACATTTTGTTTGCTTTGATTTTCTTATCTCTAAACGGGGATAATAATAGCAGCAATACTTATAAGGATTAAGAATAATAATACCCTTAATGCATTTAGTAAGTGCCATGTTGATATTAGCTATTATTATTATTTCTGTATATTCACATATTTGAGACTCTGAAAAATAGAAACTTTCAAAAAATTTCCATCATTCTTTGGAGAGCCTGGTTTTTAATCAGGGATACGTGTTCTGTCCATGCTTAGGAGACAGTAATAATTTTCATCAGCATCTAACTACAAAGTATTTCTCTATTACATTCAAAACTAGATATTTGTTATAAATTTACATTTCTGCCTCCTTTTCTTTTATATAATTGATACTGGCATTTTAAGTTGTTGATCTTTGCATTTCTGCACTTTGGGAATTCCTCCGAGAGCTGTGGCCCTGATTTCCCTTCTGCAAAGTGCCATCTGTGAGCAGGGGATCTTTTGTCGGCTCCTTCTGTGATTCCCTGCGACTCATTATTGCAACTGTGATGGCCTTTTTTTCTTCTCTGTCTCTCACTTTTTCCTAATAAGGAACAGAACCGACATGACTGGGATCACTTTGAACACTGGCATTTCTTCTGAATGTAGTTCTAACTAGATCTGTAGTTTTGTGCTGTGGGTGGAAATGCCAGATAAGAAGAAACAGATGAATACAGATGAAAGGGTCCGATGGAATGAGGAGGTCAGTTACTTGGATTTCTTTAGGTGGGACATTTGTTGCAGAAATGGCTACCAGCTCTTCTAAAAAAAATACACTGGTGTTCAGTACCATTAACAATAGATGAAGAAAGGAGGCAAGTAGCTCCATGGCATTAATCTCACCCCTCACAAATAATGGCACCGGTGACATTTGACCATGTGACAGATGAGTGAGTGGAGAGCCCTGGGACTGTGATAGTGACAGTTTTCTTTTTCTACCCTTGTAAATTATTCAACATTGGCACAGCACTGGGAAAACACAAACCTGAGAAAGGGTAAGGGAGAAGAGGGATTCTACTGCAAATGAGAATGGCTGCTGACAAGTCCATTAAAAAACAACAACCCAACATTCAAGCTGTGTCTGCTGTCTTCCAAATGTTCTTCAAAGGTGCAGTTCACTAACCTCTTTTAGACATGTAAGAAGGTGGCAGAGAAGAGAGTCTCTGTTACAAGCATCCTGTATTGGGGTCTCTGAGTATGTCTGTGTCATTATTAAAGATAGGATAGCATGTCTCCTACGGTATGTGAGTTAGTAAAACCCAATGTCCCAGCCACCCATTTCCATCCCAGTAATTACTTTCCGCGGACTGCGGTGCTCCCTGTTGCTTTTGGTGAGATGTGATTGTCTTCCATCCTTTTCCCTCTGCTGTGTTAAAGCTGTCACCCAGTGGAGGCTGTGTTTCTAAATGTGGTCATAAAATTTCACAGACAAGTTGTAAAAATGTCGTGGCAAAAAAGAAAAAAATATGACAAAAAATACAACAAAACACAAAAACATGGCACACCTTTTTTTTTTTAAAACAAAATATTAGAACATATTGTTTTTCAATGAGCTTAATTATTTGTTTTTTCTCTGCTTGGGAGGGAGGTAGGGCAGTTTTTCTACCTAAATACTCCCTGCTGAAAAGGGTTCCCAGTGAAATATCTTGCAATGAGGTCATGAATGGGAATTCTAACACAGAGCCAGACCCCAGCCTTCCCCAGCCTTCTCTCCCACCAACATCTGCTGTGCAGCTGGAAGGCTCAGGAACTGATGATTTTCATTGCTTGTCCAGCAAGGGGGGCTAGAAACTACAATTCCGTTCTTGCTGAGGGCTATTCCCCTCTGATATATCCTACCATAGAAAAATCACTGGTAGCATCTTATATTTCTATAATAGGTTTTATGTGACATTTTCAAAATACTTTACATTAATGTATGAAGCTTCCCTTGGTAAGGTATAATAAATGAGCACTTCATCTCCATTTTCTGGAAGGGTAAAATGATACAACAGCAGACTCGGCGAGAAATAAATCTGCTGCGATGTTATGTACGGCCCCCAGATGTTCTTTCCTCTGCCCCTCCTCCCCACGGCTCTAACATTTCTTGCCCACAGTTTCCTCTCTACAACAATGGTATGATTTTCAAAGCATGTCCTTTATCAGCCCTTTCCTGCCAGGAAATAACACTACAGGGTAATAGGAACATCACAGAAGTTTGCATGGTTTCATTTATGCAGTCATGGTGATTAAATGGTGGCCTTTCCACCCTTCCTGAGTGGTCCAAATCCTCTTTTAGGTTACTGGGGCTCTCCCGAGCTGAGCACCTCTAATCTGGTGCAGCATGGGTCTGAAATGTCAGTCTCCTGAGGCTTCAGTCTTTTCCATTTCGTTTTGCACTACTTACCTCCCACTCCCTCCCCACTCACCCCCACATGGCTACGCTCTACAACTTTCCCCCTAAACAGACTAAACAGATTCAGTTGAACGTAAGTAAAAACTTTATTATTATTATATCTTTAATGCTAGACCAGGTCAAGTAAGCAAGCAAATGTAAAATTCCTTTTCTGATAAACTAGACCTACCCTAAAGCAGGCTGTTGAAGCAAATAATCCAGAAATAAAGGCAGTGCAACCTATAATCTCCACCTACATGTTTGTGAGGTGTATTTAATAGGTTTATGTAGGAAAATATTTCTGCCCCAGATTATGTCCAATAAAGCTGATCCTATGATTTCTATCCTCTTACTCTGGATTTCATATAGGTTTCTGTATGATTCTCATTTGCCAAATTTACTCCTTCATGAGCTTGGAAGACAGATTATAGTGGTAGAGGAAGCATATCTGTTTTTTTGTAGCACACCAGGTAAGATTTAGGAATATCAGTAGTCACTCTAGTCAGTGCTTATTAGGAATCAAAAGCTTTGGTCATTAGGATTTTATGCCTCCCTTGAAAATTAAATGCTCAGAATGGTAACAAATGGTTAATTGCACTTTTCTGAATTTTTAAAGACATAGCAGCTCTCATACTGTAGGCTTTAAGTTGGGGACATTTTCATAAGAGGCCTTGTCTTTACTTTCCGGTGAGTAGAGATAATAACATGAAAGGAAGATGGCTTAGTGGAAGAAGCCATTATGCTATTTCTTGGTCACAATGTGGCCCTCATCCCACTCTCCACCGCCTTGGTGGAACTGGAGGGGCCCTGGCTGCTCCAGCTTTTCCCAGGAAGAGGCAGACACAGCTCTACCTTATTTCCTTATTCAACGGGAAGTACCTTTTACAGTCTCTACCAATACAGATGAAAGGTCTATTCCTTCTTTCATTTGCAGCCCACAATTTCTCAGGTTACACCAGTTCTGGGTAAACTTAGAGCCACTTTAACAGTAATAAACACCTGCCATTATGGGATCTTGAGCCTCTTATTCTCCCCAAATGATGCCTAGGCTTTCTCAGCAAATAGATTTCATCAAGCACCTTCTGGAGGGCTTCATTGAGAAGGATATACTCTTAGCGGGTCCTCCATGCTTCACTCGACATTCAGACTGTTGCTGGTCGTTACAACTATTCAACACATATTTGCCAAATGCTCTGTGTCAGAAACTGTGCTAAAATCAGAAAATCAGTGACCCTGACACAGACTTGATTAATCTGGTTGCCTTGGTACACTTTGGAAACCCACCTATGTACTTTGGAGGTGCCTACTGTTTAAGAAAAGGGGGGATTTTATTTTATATTATTGGTACACAAGTACTAAAATATGGCGATACAGGATAGGCACGTACATAAATATGTACAATAATTAGGCTGCAATGACAAGTTGCCTGTCCATTCTTAGACTTGCCAGTTCTATTCTACCAAACTGGTGTAGGTGAGATGATGTGTTAGTTTCACTGAGGCCAAAGTAATGCTTTCATTTTTTCAAACCAAAAATGAGGAAAAGAAAGTGTTTTAGAGAATATCAATTGTATAACTTCTATGTAAACAAAAAAAGAAAGGTGTGATCTTCTCATTTGAAAGATTACATGACTCTGACATTTATCTTTTTAAGTTGGTGAACTGTATTTAAATTTTCATTACCTAGAAGCTGCTGAACCAATTGATTTTTTAAAAAATGTCTCCAACTCTGCAAACATAGTTGACTATTTCCCAAGCCAAGCAACAATGTGTTGGAGTGGCTGTCAGCCCTGGTGCTGCTGAGAGCCCTCGCCTTTGCTTTTCCTCCAGGGACTGCGTAAATCAGGAAAGAACATGATTGCTGGGGAGAGTGACAGAGGTGACTTACTACCAAAAATATTCCTCAGACTGACTTCAGAAAACACTTTCCCCTGAGTTATAAATGAAAAAATATTTTTATAGGTATACAAATCCAAAATGCACTTAATTTCTTTTTAATCCTCACCTGAGGACATGTTGAGGGAAAGGGAAGGAGAGAGAGGGAGAGAAGCATCGATGTGAGAGAAACATTGAGATGTAGTCTCCTGCACTCACCCTGACTGGGGACCAAACCTGCAACCCAGACATGTGACTGGAAATTGAACACTCGATTTTTCAGTTTGTGGGATGACGCTCCAACCAATGGAGCCAGGGCTGCACTTCATTTTTTAATTTGAGATTGTATAGGTTGGGGGGAGGGGCAGTTCTTCAAGGCGATTCATGGTAATAAAACTTCAAGAGAAAGGGGCAGACGAGAAGCCTTGTCAAAGTTTCAGATACTAGTTGCAGAAAGAACTCAGTATCTGATCTGCTTGAGCAGGTTGAAGTTTGCTACCGGCTTTATATTTTTATGAGGCAGGAGAATCAGGATACTGTTTCTGGGCTGAGTGGGCAGTGGGTGTCTCTCCTCAGAGGCTGTGTCCAAGAGATGATGAAATGGCCTTGGCAGTTGTGGCTCTGCCCCCTCTTGTGTAGGGCAGAGGTCGTTTCGATGGAAATGAGAAAATAATGTGTGTGTGTGTGTGTGTGTGTGTGCAGAACTGAAGAAGATACTGAAAAAGAGAAATCCTGTGAAAATTATACTATCAGTAATTTTATCATTATTTTCTTCTTTATTAAGTTTATATTTTCTGAATGACTTTATGGCAAGCACTATATAACCCTAATGTAACCCGAAGTGACTCATCTTTAATTTAGCTTAAAGTTATGCTTTGGGTGGTATGGAATAACCAAGATTAACGGAACAGCTTCATGTAAACTTGGGTCCTTGTGCTGTGTAAAATTTGTGGCTTAACCAAGTCCTCCATTTACCAGAACTTTGAGGGAGTAACAGACTCAGCGCTTCTCAGAGGTGGCTTAGATCCTGAGAGGAGTCGAAGCCTAGATGCTGTTGTGAGTTGTCTGAGATACCAAAGCATGAGGGGCACCGATTGCAAAGTCCACTAACAAGAAAAGGTCTTAGCTGACGAGGGCTCTAGGACATGTGGCCGCCTCCACTGCCAGGAGGGCAACGTCTAGCAATAATTGTCAGATCAGGTGCCAAGTGTCTCAAGAACAACATTTAAAGGCCACAGGGGAAGCTTCTTCTTACTAAAGGTTGTATAGTGTCTGTCTGGAAGTGGGTCTCTGCACTTCTCTGACCCTCTAATAGGTTATCCTTCACTTCCTAGCACAGATATATGCTTCTAACTCCATTCTCATTGAGAAGAAAGAGTGATTTTCCTACCCCAAGAAGTTCATAGACTTAGACCTAGACGTATGAGTCCATGTTCTACCAATTGTAAGACCCAAACATCTGATTCCCAGTTAGAACTACAGGTTAAGAAAAACTGGATTCAAAGCTTATAAGAAATACATATTTTAGAATTATATCTTTTATTCCCATACATGTGTATCAAATCAGCCTGTGAAATGCAACTGTCAGCTATATGTCCTTTGAGCCCTTCTGCTACCTCCAGAACTTACCTTGGCCTTTTAACCTGGGAGTTCAGGAAGTCTAACTTCACCCTTTGATGTTCAGCCCCTCAAGGGTCAATGCAGTGCTCTAATTTTGGTATTTAGGCTCAGTCTTAGACCCAGCCTGAATAGCACTCCAGTTAGTTTATTCTCTGCTCTGAGCCTGCCTCAGGTCTTCCTTGAACTGAGGCTTTCTGTCCTCAATTTATGTCTTCTCTTCTGCCCTTAAGTTTTGTCTTTCTAAAAGTCTCTTATGAATTCTGGAATATTTATCAATTCCTAGTCTCTCTTTTGGCCAATTACACAAATACCCCATACATTTTTTCTACTTTTTGGAAATAAAATGAACACAGAAAGCCCATTTTGGAATACATCTAATCAAGTTCTTGGAGTTGACAGTTGTGGTATTTTGGGTATGTTGGGTACCTAGCAAACATTTCCCTTTCTTTTTTATGAGTATGGTACCCTAAGCTTCCTCTGGGTGATCATCTCAGTCCAGTTGGTCATTTTGTGTGGCTTTGGGTGACATTGAGACCACATCAGCCACTACCCTGGACATGTGACCCAATGCAATGAACATATCCAATTTCCTGAACTGAGAATGTGACCTAATTTAGGCCAATAAGAGTCAGAACTTCTATTGAAACTACTGCTGGGGACTGGTGATGGCAAACATTTTTCACTGGACTTAGCACTGGGAGGATCCAAGGTGGGAGTTGCTTCGGATGGTTCAGGGAGCTTGCCGGAGAGTAGAGCAAACACAAAGAAATGCAGGACAAAGAGAGATTCTGAGGCCTGTTGACATTGAGTTTGCATATCCCAACTGTGGCTGAACTGTACCACCTCTATTCTTTTCAGCTTATTAACTATTTTTGTCCTTGTCAAGTTGAGTTGAGTTTTTGGACACACACCTAAAAAACTTTGCCTATTTTAGTTCTATTTTCCTCAAGACTGAGGACATAATGAGTATTTTTTTTATAGTTGTTCTACTGTGCTTGGACTTACTATTCAGTCACATCAAAGCCATACAAATAGGGTGGAAATGTTGGCCACAGTCATTTCAAGATGAATTATCTCAGAGACTAATGTTGCAGACAGTCTGCTGGAGTAAAACTAAGCAGGGAATCTTTTTTCTTTGGTGTGTTGAGAAACCAGAACCTGTCTTTATCCTACATCCACTTTCAATAAGTGGTATGTCTGGAATAAGAGACAGGGGGTGGCAGAAAATATAAGAAACAGGCATGTTTTCTCCATTAGACCATTAAACTTCCTTCAGGAAAAGTACTCTAACTAGCTTAAAACTGCATCCTTAGAAACTAGGCTAGTCCTTACAACAGGGCAGGTATTTAATAAACGACTAAGTAGAAAATGCACAAAATAGAGCTGCTTATAGACATACATTGCTTCACTTTTTTTTCCCTCTGTCATCCTATAGAAAAAGTCTTATTACCATCAGAGTTGCCCCAGGACCTGTGTGGCATTTATATGCTCATCAGTCACATTTACAACTACAGGCAAGTTCAGAGGAGCTGGGACAGCAAGAATTAAACGAAGTCCATAATCCACAGAAATGAACTTTCTAAGCCACTCCTTCCTTACAGGATTCTGGAGTGTTATTGATCTGGACAGTACTGCATCGCATTGTGTTAATTGCTAACACAAAAGACAAATCTCAAAGGCATGGCCGAAAGCTAAATTGTGTTTAACTCTCTGTTGTGTCAATAGGGGGTCTAAAGATTTCATTCTTTCAAGATCTTGGAACACTCTTAGATACAGTACTTGTTCCAAATTTAGCCAGCAGCAGGCCATGAGGGCCTACCATAAGGGAGAAAAAAAAATGAGGACTGCTTATATTTTGTGGAGCAAAGAAGCTCAAGTCTTCTGCAGGAGGGATTACCGTGCAGGCACAATAAGTGTGAGATGAAGTGCAGAAAGACTACATTTGGGACTCGGCCTCCAGCTGGAGCTTTGCCGGCTCCTTGGTGATCAAGCTTTCATAGCAGATCATCCATTAATTTTGTCAAACCAATCATGATGATCCCTGGGTCATCCAAACTGGTAGTCGGGCAGAACTAATTAGACAAACACATCTCCAAGCATCTCAAAGACCACAGGCCCTGAAGAGCCTATTAGTTCCTTGTTATCCCTGCCACTCTCTTCAGTTGAGATGGTTATATCTATATAAAAAAAAGAACAGAAATCAACACAAATGCAGCTGGAGGATGTGTCAGGGCTAGAACTGGGCCTAGAACTGCTGGGGCTGGATTCAGGTGTTCAACAAGAAGCCTTTCTTGCTAGGAGTTCAGGTGGAATAAAAAGCCAGCTTGAGTTGCTTAGTAAGATGCACTGGGTCTTTTTAGGATTGGTGGTCAAGTTAAATGAAAGCAAAATCTTCACACCACTGCTCTCTCTCCTCCTATGTCCTGGCAGTGAAAGTGTAACTAGAGAAAATTTGAGACTATTAGTAACAACCTACACAATGGTATACTTCTAAAACATCATGAACCCATAGGGAATCTAAAAAATGTGCTTATTTTCCAGAATTCAAGTAGTTCCCAGTGCTGGAAAAAGTGCACTAAGCCAGAAGCTCTGTTTCCTCTAACTTACAGAAACTATCCCCGGAAATCATGGTTATCGTGATCAGGAGAGTTTTGCTGAGACCTCACTATGCAGATACACTGATAACAGAAGGGTCTGCTCAAGGCTTCTGGTTAAGAAGGCAGAGCAGGAAAACTCTGCTTGCCTCTTCCCATGACTACATCAAAATGACAACTAAATTATAGAGCACCCATCACTGAGAATCACTTGAAGACTAGAATTCCTATAACTAAGGATATGAGGAAGCCACAACTACTGGTAGGAGGGGTGGAGATGTGGAATGCACAATTCCCACACCCGCGGTGTAGCAGTTAAGAATCGAGAGGAGTATCCTGGCTGTGGAGTTTCCTTCTGAGGAGTGAGGAGCCCCAGTCCACACTGGGTTTCCAAGGCCAGGATACCAGTGCCAGGAAGAGGAATACCCCTACTATCTGGCTTTAAAAACCCAGCAGGAATTGCATCCTAAAAGGACAGGAGGCTTTTGGAGCTAAATCTCTTAAGAAAAGCATACACAGACTCATTTATGCACAAACTTACTTTCTCTAAGCTCCAGTGCAGGGGCACCAGCTCAGAAAGCATAAAGGGCTTATGGGGAGGAATTAAATTGACTAACATCAGAGTGAATGCTGGAGGGGCAGGGGTTAGGACAACTCTCTCTGGGGATTATAGCCCTGCTAGGCTCCAGTGTTCCTCTCTTGTCCCTTGCTCCCACCCAGCTGGCCGGTACAGGCAGGCACCAAATCTGAACACTCCATTAACCTGGCTAACACTGTTTGTCCAGCCCTGGTGACTCCCCGAGACTCTGCCCCACCCAACAAGTCCCTCTGGCTGGAGCCTCCTCCACATAAGTGTCCTGCCTTGGCTTGTGCTAAGATTTTCCCAGAATCTTTCAAAGGTCTACAAATACCAATCACAGTATCTTGCACCACTTGCTAAGTGGTCCCAAGATCAGGAAAATTATCAAGACTGAACTTGAGTTGTAAGTTCCATCCAGTGGCCCCAAGGTTGGCATATGCAATGGATAGGCTAGGCCTGAAACATAGCTTTAACTAAGTAGCAAAAACCCTGGCACAAGTGGCACATGGCCTCACCTCCAATCACGGTGGCTACCAAAAGGGCCCAGGCTCAGGAAAAATAGAAGACAGCCTCAGTGCATAGCATAGCCTCTCCCAAATGCTGGAAAATGTGGCACAAGCAGCAACCAACCACATATCACTTTGTAGCTCCCATCAGGTGGCCCCAAGCTGAGCACAAGCAGTAGCTGATCATGGCCTGTACTAGCACCCTTCCTAAGAGGCTATAAAACCAACAAGCCTGGTGGCTGAATTCATACAACTCCTGAAAATCACCCAACCACCTCCACAAATGATATACTCCAAAGGTTTATCAGCTGGTACTATAACCCCACTAAAATGATTCTTGTTTTGTGGGGTCAGCTACTGCATAATAGCTCATCAACTGTAGTTAAAGCCATTCCTCATGGCCCGCTAGCCTGAGGGTCAACCACCTGCTAGTACCACTGACAATTGAGGTTCAAGTATAACAAAAGAGCACACAAAACCCACACTAAGGATATCTATGGAGAACCAAGCTCAGGCGACTAGGACCCCACAGGACACCTTTTACATAAGGCCACTTTGTCAAGACTGGGACATCTAGCAGATCTATATAATACATAGAAACAAATGCAAATAGTCTGGAAAAATGAGGAGACAAGGAAACATGTCCCAAATAAAAGAACCAGACAAACTTCGGTAGAATTAACTAAACAAAATTGAGACAAGCAACCTACCCGATGTAGAGTTCTAAACACAGGTCATAAGGATGATCAATGAACTTAGGGGAAGAATAAACTCAGTGAGAACTTAACCAAAGAGATAGAAAACATAAAAAAATCAATCATAAATGAAGAATACAATAATTGAAATAAGGAATATAATAACAAATTAGAAGAAGCAGAGGATAGAGTCAGTAATTTGGAAGACAAGATAGCAGAAAATACCCAATTTGAAAAACAAAAAGGTAAGGATAGTTTAAGTGGTTTTTTTTGGACAACACCAAGCATCTCAATATTTGCATCATAGGGGTATCTGAAGGAGAAGAGAGAGAACAAGGAATTAAAAACTTTATTAAAGAAATAATGACTCAGAACTTCTCTAGCCCTGGACAGTGTGGTTCAGCTGGTTGGAGCATTGTCCTGTAACTGAAAGGTTGCAGATTGATTCCTAGACAGGGTACATGCCTGGGTTGTGGGTTTAGCCCCCAGTCTGGATATGTGCCACCTCTGGCCTGGGTACGTACAAGAGGCAATCAATCAATGTTTCTCTCTCTTCCTTTCTCTCTCTCTCTCTTTCTCTCTAAAAGTAAAGAAAAAATTTTCTTAGGTGAGGATTAATAATGATAATTAAAAACACTTCTGTAACCTGGTGAAGGAAGTAGACATACAAGTCTGGGAAGTGCAGATAGTCTCAAACAAGATCAACCTTAAAAAGCCCACACTAAAACACATCATAATTAAACACAAAGAGAAAATTTTAAAAACAGCAGGAGAAAGACAGTTTCACAAGGGAGCTCCCATGAGACCATCAGCTGATTTCTCAACAGAAACTTTGCAGATCAGAAAGGAATGGCATAAAATATTCAAAGTGAAGATAGACAAAAACCTACAATCAAATTATTCTATCCAGCAAAGCTTTTTCTTTGGAATCAAAGAAAAACTAAAGAGCTTCCCAGACAAGAAAAAGCTAAAGAAGTTCATGACCTCAAAATCAGTATTACCAGTCACGCAAAAGGGACTTCTTTAAGATTATATAAAAAAAAGACAAAAATATGAATAAGAAAATATAGAAAAGGTAAAAGTAATTAAGTAGTACAGTTAGAAGAACAGGCAAGGGGATATAAATTACAGCATAGGGAATATAGTGAATAATACTATAACTGTAAGATGTAATAATGAGATCAGTATTAGACTTATTGGGACAATCACTTTGTAAGGTATGTAAATGTCTAATCACTATACTGTACACCTGAAAGTAATATAACATAGTATGTCGCTGTAACTGAAAAATAAATTTAAAAAAATTTTAAAAAGAAGGGCATGGGGTTAGCTCAAGATGTTGCACAAGCATCATTGGCTATGCTCAGCATACAGCTGAGCTAAGCTCCAAGCCAATCATGTAATGTAAATAGTAGAGGCAAGCAGGCAAGGGCTGTATTACCTTGTCTTGGCTACTCAGTTTGCCACATTGCTACTTGTCATAGGATTTATGGCACTCATAAGAAGAAAAAGGAAAAACATAATATTTAACATCCAGATAGAATGTAAAAATTAAAGAGAAGAGAGAGAAAGAGATGGAGAGAGAGAATACTTTTTACTTTAAGAATCGTTCTAAAAAACCCCAATGAAATGGTGAAATATTTTGAATATACTATTTTTCTCACATGAACACAACAAAAATGATTGATTTTGAAGATAAGACAGTCCCACTGTCTTATCTTAAGGGGGCATCACTGACTTTGAACTGCACCTTCAACCCTCCTCAATTCTCTGCAGATAACTCTGTGTTATGAGCTATCATTTTAATGGCCACCATGTTACATGGCCTACTCTGCTTCTTTGAATCATCGTTCTTATTTCCATTCTCTTAATTCCTCATCTACCCTATTGTGTTTTAATGCTTAGCTTCTTTTCTTTTCCTAAATCTTTCCCTTGGTGAACATATCTACTCACTCCTATGTAACTAGCTATAGCTTTGATAGTAGCTTTATTTCTGGCCCTGACCTTGTTTTCCCATTATTACCTTTTATCTCTTCTACAGCTTAATGGACAATTCTACCTAAGCATTTTGCTATTATCTCAAAACCAACATGCCTATGATTAATTTATCATCCCCCCTCATCCCAGCCCTGGCTTCTCTGATTTCTATTAATGATTTCATGATATTCACAGGTTCTCAGCCTCAAAGTGAACAAAGAAAAATTTTGACTTAGTCCTCTTTATCTCTTCTTGTCAGCTATTATTTCCTCAGTCTTCTTTGTGTCTCCTCTTCTGTTTCCTCCCCTTTTCTAGCTGCCACCCCACAACTCATCTGACAACTGAGCTTTTAACTTGAACTGTATGAAACTGCCACTCTGTTTGGTCAACGCGGTCATGAATGGCAATTTAAAGCAGTTCGTTCTACTACGGTAGCTGCTCAGAGCTGTCTACTTGGATTTATGGGGAATTAATAAAGTTTAGATTGTGGTCCTTTATGAAACAGCTCAACCTTGTCTTAACTCTAAATATCTGAAGTATTTTCTGGTCTCTGGAGGGCATATCAAGATGTTGGGTTTCCAGTTGTGCCTACATAGTTTAGGCCCTCCTGTGGCCATGTATCCTATCTAGCCCCTGACAATCTTACCTCCAGATTTTTAGCAGGAGGCCCTGAAATATATTTTCATGATACTGCTTCAAATACTTTTTCGCAAGTAGCAATGGAATAAATTTTTAATCAGTCAATCAGGACTTTAATGCCTGTACTTTGCTTACTTGCTTCTGCCAGAAAGAAAAGATCTTACAGGGAAGGCATGTGATTCCGTTTGTTTTGCCCTCTGCTCTGACACAGTCGTCTGGCCTTCGGGGCGCAGCTTAAGGCCCATCTGTTCAGTCAAGCTTTTGCCTGATTGACATGGGAGAACCGTTCAGGTAAGGGGGTCCCTTAGATTATTATCTCCTTCTCTTTGTATGTGCAACCAGAGACCCCTGGTGCGGCAGTCTCCTCCAAGTGACCTAAATGAACAAATGAATAAACAATGTTTTCTGTAGCAATTATATTCATAAATCCTTTGTGAAACAAATCAGCTTATAAATATATACATAAATAATAAATTTAAAATATTCCAAATCGTAGCTTTCAAAAATTCTCTCTGCTTTGAAAGCAAGACCTTTTATATTTAAAACAGCATTTCTGTTCTCGTTACATTGAAAAGATGAATATGAATTATTTTTTGTCCAAATATTTTTTTAAGTTTGTATTATTCAAGCCTATAGATTAGCAGAAAAACTACTGTATTGAACTTCTATGCCCCCTTCATCTAGCTTCTACAGTTATCAACATTTTGCCAATTATGTTTCATCTATCTCCCACATTTTTTCCTGGAATATTCTAAAGCACAATAATCCACTTTTCCTGTAAATATTTTAGTATATGTATCTAACTGAATAAAGCATATAAAATACAGCTAACATGTCATTTTCACACCTAAAAGTTTAATAGCCATTATTCATTTTATTGAAATGCCCAGTCCACATTCAAATTTCCCTGATTATCTTAAAGTTCCACAGACTGCAGACGGCACTTCTCTAAGGTCCTTGTTACTTGTTGACAGTGTCCCCCGCCACTCCTTTTTCTGTGCCATTGACTCGTCATTCATCTAGCAGCTCTTCCCACTCTCAGAATTTGATAGATGACTTAATGTTTTAAGCAAGAATATTTTGTGAGTGATGCTATAGATTTTATATTTCCTCATATCAGGAGGCATATAATATATATCCTACTTAGTGTTGCTAAAATCAACCAGATGAATCATCAAGACTTCCATTTCTCATACTTCGCAAAGAAAGCTAGATATGTGTACATGATGAACTGCACTTCCTTATTAACAGATATTCAAGAACATGAACTTCAGAGCCCAGCACTCAGCACTCAAGGACAAATGAGAAATCTAAGAAGTCCAACATAGAGCATTTGCCTTTGAGAGATTTATACCCTCTAAGAGCGGTGGAGAGACAAAGGTATGAATGAGACTGAACAAATAACATTGCAAGCCATAGAAACCAGAACAAACAAGGTACCACATGATTAGTAGAAGACTTTTACAGATGCTATTCAGTGTAGGAATACAAAAATGGAAGGGAGAAATGACGTTAGGAATACCAAGATGGGAGAAAGAAATCACATGGCAACAGGGGAAATGAAAATTTAAATTTAAGAGTACTTAATTTCAGAAGGCAGTCTCTTAACTGCAATTCTAGTGTTACCTTAAAGTACACAGTGACAATATTTCTCCTTTTCTTTCTCCTGTTTTTGCATTTCCCTTTCTCCTGAAGAAGTGCCTCTGAGCTAGATTTAAAGGATTTGCAGGATGTTCCAGCAGAGAGAAGGAAAGAGATATGGTACATAGAATGACCTAGCTAAAGACCAGTGGGAGAGAAAACACAGGGGATCCTGGGGACAGTGCACTAGTCGTTTGCTTCATGAATACCATTTTCTCATTAACTCCGAACCTAGATAAGTACTTGTGTAAAAAGGAACTCAGCAGGCACCCATAATGACTAGATCTGTCTAGTCAAAAGTACCACTTGGTGTCAGGGTCACATGCTTTGGAGGATGGGCCGAGAAAAAAGTAATATCTTGTCTTTCTGGCAGAAGCAAGTAAGCAAAGTACAGATTTTGGTGTCTGGGGGAAGCCCAGGAATTTGTACTTTTTACAAGCACCCTAGGTGCATGTAGTTCAAGAACTACATTTTGAGAAACATTACCTAGGTGAATGACCGTCCAGGGTAACAGCAAGTAATTTGCTTCAAGGGAAAGCAGGAGTTTTCTGGGCCTCCATACTAATGATGATGATATTAGTATTTATGTGCTTGGAGCCATGCTAAGCTTTCTTTGCACGTGCTCTTTCATGCTGCATTCCTACAACAGCACCCAAAGAAACAGACACTATTCGTATTCCCATTTTATGACTGAGGAAACTGAGGCTTAAAGGAGCTAAAATCAGTGACAATGTTTCTTCTCTCCAACAGCTCCATATATGCTCTCAGCACCCCAGGTTTTACTGCCCCCTCTTGCAAAGGATCATGTTTTAGGTTACTTGTTGATATTTTAGAAAAAGAAGAGTCCATTATATGACAAAAATATAAATTCTCAGGTGAACGTTCCCAGGCAAAGACCTCCCCCACCTGCTCCATTCTGGCACAGCCCCATCAGATGCGCAAGTCTGTTCTCCAGTCTACTTGCAACAGAAGAAATGCCAAGATTTCTGTACAGGATCAGTAGATAGCCCAAACCAGAGTGTTTCCAAAGGTTAAACTTGCTTTTCTCACACATGGCGTTAAAGAGAGGGAGCTGGGGTTCAAAACTGTAACTATTTTAAGAAATAAAATACAATTTTATATTTTCAGGGAGTCTGTAAAATATTTTTATGGCTCCTAATGTTTGTCTATATATATGTATATTATTCCTTTCAAATTTATGCTGGACTTGCATTGGGTGGAAGCCGAAAAGAAGAGAGGGAATCCTGCACCTTTGCAAACATCTCAGTTTCAAATAAGTTTTTATTAAGGCTTTCTGTAATGTCAATATCTGGGGGGTTGTCGGAGGGGGGTGGGGAGAGTTGAATCACTCATAATAACCAAATAACCAACCCAGAATTAATTTTAAAGTGTACCCCCAATAAAGATAATTGAGAGAAGAGAACCTGCTGGATTGCTTGACTTGTATGAAATGCTTATCAGATTTACTTAAAGCAAATTATTATATATTTACCATTTATTCTTTGTATCTAGTGAAATGTATAGGCATTTGGGAAAGGCACTGATTTCATAAGATGAGTTGAATTTGCTTTTTATATATAATAGAAAGATGTCATCGAACATTCAGGTTCTGGCACCCCCACACAGAGAAATACTTTAACTACAAAACAGCATGTTCTGAGTCTGTATTTTCTCTGGATAGTAGTAGCAGGAACACAGTGTTCATTTAAATTAAACCAGTTCCTTGGATAATAACAAAGTAATTAAAGAAACCACCAAGGAAAAAGAGCCAATTTATTTGAATCCTGTTCATAAAAACTACAGCAAAAGCCTGGAGGTACCAAATTATGTGGCTAAGATGGCAGATTGATGATTTTTAAAAATTCTGCGTGGGATGCATCTTGATATTAATTCAAATGAGTATCCCTCATCTGAAAATGATACAAGATGCAATTTTTTTATCCTTCTTAAGAGAAATTAAATTTTATTAAAATATCTAGGTAAGAAATTGTCATATAGGTTGAGGTCCATTTGACCTTTAGTCATACCTTAACATCCAAACATTACGATTAACTAATATTTTTTATATCCCATTGGAATATAGGACCATTGTCTTTAATGCTTTCAAGAATTTGAAATTCAGAGTCCTTTATCCTAGATAATATTACCTGAATCACAACATTTTCAGGCATCAATGAGTTTCCTATTTTTGTCAGTGACAAAAATCTAAATGGAGTTGAAAATGCGTCACGTCCCCACATTACCATTAGACGCTAAAAGCAAATTTAAGGGAAAAATACACAAGTAAAATGCTTCTCACTTTAATACTCAATCAGTGCAGCAGTAAAAATTTAAATCTCGGTTCCCAAACAAAATTTGGCAATTTCTGTCTGCGCACTTCAGCAGAACGACTGCTCCTTTGTGGAAAGCAGCACTCTCTGCCACATTTCACTTCTCCCCCTAAAACACAGGGCTGTGTGGATGGCATCTGCTGATGAAGGAAGTGAAGAAAAGCAGATACATTAGAGGGTCTATCAGCTGAAAAGTGGCGACACTGTTTTTAAAGGACAACTTAGAGCAAAATATCAATTTTGAGGAAATTAAAAGAAACTAACTTTAGAAAGGAAAAAAATATACTTAAAAACTATACTTAAAATATTCAACTTACCTAAAATGAAAATCAAAAAACTTAAAACTGCCCTGGCTGGGGTGATTGAGTGCTGGCCTGGGAAGCAAAGGGTCACCAGTTCGATTTCCAGTCCAGGGCACATGCCTAGGTTGCAGCCCAGGTCCCCAGTAGGGAGTGTGTGAGAGGCAAGTACACATTGATGTTTCTCTCCTTCTCTTTCTCCCTCCCTTCCCCTCTCTCTAAAAAATAAATAAATAAAATCTTTAAAAGACAACAAAACAAAACTTAAAACTATTCCATATTCATAAAGTAATAAAAATAAACCTCAGTTCTTTGCCACAACCAATTAAACAGGAAGAAAAAAGCACACAGAAAAAAATGTGTGCGTGGAAATAAAACAGAGAAAGAGAAAAAGTGAAAAAAGAAGGGGAGCACATTGGAAGAGTAGAACAAAAGAAGAAAGACAATAGGACTCAAATTGTGAAAAAAAAGTCTAGGAGGAAGAGGAAACTATCATGGGGCAGGAAGAATTTAGAGGGCCTTTGCAACCAGTTCCCTGCTCCCTGCAATCACTTCTCCGGAGTCCTACTTGCTGTTCCCCTGTGCAATTGCTGGGTCCCCATTTGAGATGCTAAGCTCTCTGTCTTTCCAGTCTCTCGTGCCTGCAGGCTCGCTCAGTCAGAACCTGCATCTCTCTCTCCCTTCAAGCAAAATGTAGACAGGAGGAAGACTTTTAAGAGATTTGACCTAAGCTCTGGGTCTTACCTATGGAACTTTTGCCTTTTCAGCGGGTCACGTAGATTGTTTTTGTTATCTTAAATCAGGAATTGTTAAGACATTTGCTTAAAAAACAAAAACAGAACAGAACAAAATAAAACATTGCCCTGGTTGACATAAAATTCAAATAAGAGTAGGATCTAATATGGTTGGCTGCTCATTCTCTAAAATTTCTATACATTTTGAGGGTTTAAATCTTATGACTACTTTACTAAAAGAAGTTTTATATTAGAGATCTGTTAATTTTCTGTAAGTAATGTGTGTTGATTTGTAAGTGTTCATAAGAAAGGGCTTATGTTTTAGAGGGCCATTGCTCTGGTCATTTCTGATTCAGGGTGCTGGGGCTGCTTTGTTTTTCTGAGTTTTGGGGCAGTGGCTACATCTATCATGGACCATATTTTTTCCAGTTTGTTTATTGCTTTTTTAAAAGCAGTTTGAACTGCTATGCTCTAGAAGATTCTGATGAAATGACATTAAGCTATGTAGACACACCAACATTCTCTTGTTACTTAAAAAGAAAATTGCAGAAGTAGGTTTACCAACCTTTAAAATGTCATTTGAGAGAGTCAAGAGCTATATTTTGAAGACTAATGGGAAAAAATCCCAGAGCCTTCAAAAGAGGCTCCTGAGCAATTGAACAAGGACCATGAGATACCTTTTCTGAATGATGCAGTCAATCAGTGACCACTTAATCAAATTCTATTAAGTTCAGTGAACTGTACTAGATTCTGGGGACTTGAAATGGAATTTAAACATAATGAATGACCTTATAATCACGGGAAGCACTCATTGAAAACTTACTTCAATTCCTCTAACCTTTTGTTTTTTATTTGTTTGTAAATTTTTTTTATGTTCTAACTCAGACTTAGACTGTCTACCACCTAACTTTGTCTACACCAGCTTTTACTTCAGTCAGCTGGGCATCCAACCATCTCCTCAGTCTGAATTAGGACTTTACTAAAGTTATTCTTGTTATAAAAGCTTGTAGCAAACATTTCACAGTGTATGGACAAGATAGAACACTAGTTCTGCCCCTTATTTTCTGCATGGTGAGGACGTACAACCTCTGATGTCGTGACTAAGGACAGGAGTGATTATCATCAGTGACAAACTTTCAGAAAGTTGGTTGTGACAGAATGGAGGGAACCTTCACAAGAGCAAGCAATCTACATGCCATACAAGTATGTTCTGTTTGACTACTGCAGGTTAGCACAATGGTCCATGTGTCATATGTTAGAGGTTAATATATGACAAGTTAATAGGGTCACTTCTGGCTCTGCTACCTGTTACCAGTGTAATCCTGGACAAGCCTCTCACCCTGCTGTACCTCAGTTTCTTCATCTGTAAAACAGGTGTGAAATTTAGAGTCAAGCTGGTTAAATGCCAATAAAAGGCTCATTAGACACCACAGAGTAAACACTATGAATATTGTTTCCTCTCTTCATTCTCCAATTTTTATTGCACTTAACTGGCCTGACCCTAGGATGCATTATGGTCGATTGAATTACTCCTGTTGTAAACCAAAGTTAATATTATACTGCAATAAGGAATAAAAAGCATTTATTTGATCATAAAGAAGCTGCAGCCTGGGAGACACAGATGCAGATAGCAACCTAAACTGTATTCCACCAAGTCAATGGAAAGGCCACCTTTTATAGTGAAATTTCCTACCCAGGTTTCCAATTAGGTCTGTTTTATGTAAATGTAGCATTCAAATTATGCAGTTCTGAGTGGACAGAGCAGATCTGAACCCCTTGGTAGAAAGCCAAAACCAGGGTTTCCTTGCAGTGGTTGACTCAGACTGCATTAAACAAGCAGGCCTAGTGTAGGAGGCCTAGGAGTTCAGTCTGAGCTTCTTCCCACTATACTAAGTACTTGAGGAGTCCCTTCAGCAAATGGCTGCTGTATTCTTATTAGTTATATAAATCTGGCCCTCAGTTGACCATGCAGAGTACATCTCAGCAGACATGTTTCTTCTTGAGGTTCACATCAAATGAATCTTCTCGGGGTCTACATTATTAGGGATAATTTATATTTTTACACATGTATTGTATTAGTTCCTATTCCTGCTGCAACAAATCCACACACTGGGTGGCCTAAAACAGCTATGATTATGCAGTTCCAGAGATCAGAAGTCTGAAATGAGTCTCAATGGGCTAACGTCAAGGAGTCAGCAGGGCTGTATTCCTTCTGGAGGCTCTTGCAAAAAAAAAAAAAAAAATTAAAAATCAGTTTTTCTGCTTACTGTAGTTTCTTGAGGTTTCTTGCATTCCTTGACTCATGGCCACTTCCTCTGTCTTCAAAGACATCAGTGTAACATCTTCAAATTTCTGACTTGGCTCTGCTGCCTTCCTCTTTCACTTGTAAGGACCCTTGTGATTGATTGGGCAGACCTAGATAATCTGGGGTAACAGCCTCATTTCAGAATCTTTAATTTAATCACACATAATGTCTGGAAGAATGTCCATACACCAGAAAAAAGAAAAAGGATAATTGTTACAACTATTACTTCTACGGGATGGAAAGAAGACAATTAGGTAGAAGAGTACTCATTTGAATTTGTATTATTTTAATGTTTATTATGTGCATGCATTACTATCATTTTTTCATTCACTCATTTGTTCAATAAGCATTTGCCTGGCAACTTGACTTCTTTAATTAACCAAATCAGCTTTCTTCTCAATTAAACTGCAGAACCAATAAAGTAAAAATCAGCATCAGACTATTATAATGACTCAAGATTTAGTTCCTTGTCAAAACACATCAAGAGTATGGTCCTTTTATGTTGTGCATCTCTGTTGTTAGTAAATGAACTTGAACTAAAGAAATTTGAACCAAACATCAGGCTCTCTGACTTAAAAAAATAGATCATTTTCTTGAGATGTGAATGTAGAAGTAATTCAATCTTATCTGTTTAATAGATTTCACTTTGGTATTTCCAAACCAAGCAAGTATTATCACCTTGGGGAAAGAATAGCAGGGTTAACTTATATACTTGGACTTGAATACTAGTGTGGTAGTATTGGGAGAATGAATGTGGGGAACCAGTTAGCATTACCAGCTTCAGGAGGCTGAGGCCCTTCATACAAGGTTGGTTGTGGTTTGCATATTTTGATCTTACTTTAAGAAGTACTTGCTGAATAGTTTTTGTTTCAAAGAAAAGATAGTGGTTCCTTCTACCAGGTTACCCTTAGGTTGCATGGTGCTTTAAGAATTCAGATGCTCTGCAATATAATTTCAATATCTGAATTAATTTGAATAGGAAGAACAGTTAAATATGGATTGTTCACAGATTATTTCAAAAAGCAAGACCTTATTATTGCTAGCCCACATGTCACTAGCTGCTGAGTGACACCGCGCATCACATTTTATGGAAATAAAAAGAGACTTCCTTTGTTGTAAATTAATTCATATACTCTTGGGAAATTAAGACACACAGCAGATGTAAAGCAGCCTTTAATCCAAGTCCCACTGTGGACGGTGTAGAAGAGAGAGGTGGCAGGAATCAAGGGAAAGAGACTGTAATGGTGCCGAAGGACAGAAGAGAATAATATCCTGCCCCTTCAGTCGGCTCGGACCGTTTGACATACTCTCAGACACCTCTTTACCTCTCCGTTGCTGAGCACTCTCCTTTCTTACTCACTGGAGTTGGAGTGGCGGCTGACCTTCATCAGAGGGCTGCCCGGCGGGACCTTCTTGGTTTAAAACACTAGGGCTTTATATCACAGGGGAAACTAGTTCCTAGTCTGTTCCTCTGGGAAGCTCTGTCTAGTAAAGAGCAGGGCAAGACACTTAGTAGGTTGTAGAAGAATTATTTGTAGATTGTCCTAAAAGTCTCTGGGCATGGCACACTCAAAGGTACATATTCCCAGCAGACTAAGAAACCTCTGGGACTTGAAGTTAGCACCCTCTTCCTGTGTAGCTTGGGGAGCCTCTGTTGCCCTTCTTGAGCTGCCTCCACACAAGCCTGTTTCTGCATGAGCCTCTCATAGGCCAGGTAACATAGAGATAGTGATGCTTTACTGCCTCTGTTCAGCTGCTTGCTAGATAGTGAGTCTCCAGTGCAGTACCTACAGATTTCCAATGTCATTCTATTAGCCTAATCACAGCATAATTCTACTTGGATACAAAATTAGCAGCAGAATCATATTTTACTTCCAGTTTCTAATTGGCAACAGTCACATGCTTTTATTAAACCATTTCAATCAAGTCTTCCCAGCATCATATATTCTGCTTATCACTGGGCCCACCTGCAGCCAGCTCTCTTCCCGTCTCTTATCAGCGAAGCCAATTACTTTTTTCCTGTGCTTGCTTTGTGGTTTTGCTTACAGACTCCTTCACACCTCCACAGCTAAGCCCACAGGGCATTAGGTAAATTCTATTCCTGACCCTCCCTCCTCCCTACGGCAGTTACTACCTTGAAGTGGTCTGTGAGTTCTGGTCTGTCTTCCCGTCTGCAAAGAAGTGATCACAGCATTACTATTATTCAAATGTTTTCTTCCTATTCCAGGCCTATCTATTGTTTGGCTCTCTTCTTCATGATGCCTCCTCTTACTCTTTTTTCCCCTAGTCCTTAGTCAAGTTTCCAGAGCCTTTTCTACCTCTCAATTAATAATGATTTTAAAAAAAAACACAATAATTCCTTACAAATTCCTGTCCCCAACAAGTCCACTTTTTAATTAATTGATACGTTTCTATGGAGATAGTATTAAGTAATGAGAAAAGAACAAGCATTTTAGCATTGAATAGAGTTGGTTCCATCATTTTCTAGGTGGATTAATTTAGTGTTAGCCTCAGTTTCTTCATTTCTCAAGTGCGATGACTCTGCTTATTTTTGAGGACATGAGAGTTACCTGAGCTCTGAGGTAGAACCACTGAGACTTGTGGGTGTTTCCTGTTAGCTGAACCCTTAGCAAGTGTTTTTTGGGGGGGAGGGAGGTTTTTATTGTTTTATTTTTTTTCTTTTTGAGCAGTCAAGTAAGCCTTAGACTGAGAAACTGGAGGATGAAAAAAATGAATAAAATGACATGTGACTTGGAGGAGTTCAATAAGTAATCGAGTCAATAAGGCAAGAAGAAGCAAAGTCAAAATCAGACCTAAGAGAAAAGGTGAATTATGAACCAGGCACTTAATTGACTTAAATTTCCAACACATTGTAAAAGAAAAGCATATTGTCTTCCAGAGGTAAAATCGTACAGCTAATTATTTGCCCCTGTTTCTCCTCTTTACCGGGTGTGTACCCCTTAAGAAACTATACAAGCAGCAGCAATAATATCAACAGTAACATAATTAATATTAGTGAAGCACTGTGAGGCAGCAAAGCAGCATAGGAAATCAAAATGGTATCTATGTAATATTCATATTACATTTAATAACTATTTAAATATTTATAAATTAGCTGGCATTTTATATTTGCAAAATGCCTCGCAACCACTTTTTATTAATTATTAGATACCACTTATCCCTTGGCACTCAAGTTTCCAGATGCAGCGGTGCTGACATTTTTCATTAATCTTGAAGAAACATTTAGCTTTATTGAGCATTTTTCTGAGTTCTCATACCCGAAGTTTTGGGTCATGTAGAAAAAATTTGTGATTTTTTTCACAATAGAGATAGATTTATCTTTGTATCATCTAATACCATTATTTTGGAGCTCAGAAAAGTGAAATGACTCATCCAAGGTCACAGAGTCAGTCCTATCAATGTCTGGGAATGTGGAGGCCCTGGATTAGCCTAATCCCTGGGGTGTCATTCCTGAATATATGGAAACCAGAAAA
>VMDR010010739.1:0-30042 GCA_007922815.1 Macrotus californicus
AGACAGGGGGAGGTTAAGAATAGTATAGGAAATGTAGAAGCCAAAGAACTCATATATATGACCCATGGACATGAACTAAAGAGGGGGAGTGTGGGGGGAAGAAGTGTGCAGGGAGGGGGGTGGGGGGAGGAGATGGGACAACTGTAATAGTATAATCAATAAAATATATTTTAAAAAAAAAAGAGACACTGAACACTGAACTCAGAAATCTTATCTTTTTCTCCTAATGGAAATCATAAGATAATGTGCATTATTAAAAAAAAAAAAAAAAAAAAAAGAAGTGCCATGTTTGGGTTTTTTGGCACCATGTCGTTTAATACAGATCAACATGGATATTCCCTAGACAAATGCATGGCAGTCAAGTCAGGAAGGAATGTGTAGGAGCAGAGTGATGTAAGTAGGCTCTCATCACAGGGCCTTTGCACTTGCTTCCTCCTAGAGAAAGCTCTTCCCCTGCTATCCTCATGACCCCTCAGCTCTCACTGTTCCTTTCCTCCTTAATGTTCCTAGTTAAAAAGAGCATATCCACCCCCAAAAAACCTCCTACACACACACTCCATTTCCTTGCCCTGATTTACCTCCTCTAAACCACTTACTACCATGAGACACATCATATATTGATTTGATTTCTATCTTCCCTACTGGGATGTAAGTACCGTGAGATCAGGGAGTGGTTCTGTCCACTGCTGTATCCCCAGCGGGTGAAAACAGTATGTGGAACTAAACTGGCACTAAAACACTTACTGAGTGAACAAATAATAAGCAAATGAATGAATGAATGTTCCAATACAATGAGCTTTATGTCCTCTTCAGCAGCGCTAGGCCAGAAGCACATCAATCGGTCTACAATAGCATAATCACACTGAGGCTCACCTATCATCTCAATGAAAAGGTGCCTGAGTCTGAGTTACTCCTCTTAAAAAAAGAGAAATCTTAGATTATTCTGAAGCAAATAGTGTGAAGAAAACCCAAAAACCTTGAAGTAAAAACAACATAGCCCAGTAATTAGGTGCTTTAACTCTGGGGTCATACTGCCTGCATTCAGATCTCAGTCCCTCTACTTAAAAGCTGTGTGGCCCCATCAAGCAGCTTCACCTCTCTAAGCCTCGACTCCTGCAGCTGTGCAAAATGGTCAGTTATAGGCCTTAGAACACAGAGTTTTAGAGGGATCAGTAAGGGCCTTAAAATAAGCACTGTGTCTGTACATAATGCTCACTGACTGTACCTACAGTTATTTTTCATTTCAAAAGAGCAACTAACAGAATAGAAAGGAGATTTTTGTTGATCTTTTGTTATGTTTTACCTACTTAATTGTCCACAGTTTTTTAAAAGGGGAAAGTTTGTTTCTATATCTGAGTTTTATAGCTTTTTAAATTTGAGGTGGGTTATTATTTTTATGCTTGTTTTTTTCTGTTCCAACAAAGTATGTTGTGCTTCCAGCTGCAGCTTACATTTCCTGATGTCACTTTACCCAAAGAGGCACCGCACCTTCTTCACTCACCACGAGATGTGTCCTTGCGGCTGTGTGCCCGAGAGCACCTCCCACATCTAATCAATGCTTCATGTAGACTCCCGAAGGAAGTATGAAACAAATGTCAAACACTGCTGTAATGCTTTTTAAAAATATTTCCCCAAATGTACACTTTTGTGCTTCTGATGTCTTTGAGGAACGTATCACGGAAGAGTCAGGACTTCAACGGGGATATGCTTTGTTTCCTGACACCTTACCTTTTCAAAGTTAAGAAATAGATCATATTTTTTTTCCTTTGCATAAAAAAGCAGTATGTGTCTTTTACCCAGAATATTTTTGACATGAATTTTTTACAGGAGGGCTGGTAGTTAGATCTTTTCTCATATACTGATGATGTTGAAAGCCTACTAGATGTATTGCTGATCTTTATCATATGTGGCTTCATACATGTATCAGGCAGGACAAACCAGCGAGCTTTTTACTTCAAGATTTGCAGGGTTATTAGTTTTGCCTTAGGGGCTCCACTGTTTGATGTATGCAGACATGTAACAGAATTGATACCATTTTATCTGAGGGATACCACATGATGTAAAATAATTTTAAGTTCATATATATATATTTTATATATATTTACTTTATATAAATATAAATATATAAAGTATATCAATAAATATATAAAAAGTATATATATAAAGTATATATACTTTCTTTTTAATTGTGGTTGTATACTTTATATATAATTTATATAAATGTAAAAAATACACACACAGACACACACACAAAGTATCAGTGATTACACTTGGACACAACACAATATACAGGATTTCTACAAATCTGCAACCCCTTGCTCCACTTATGTACATGTTATATATCTGTCCCAGACCCCCCCCCCCCCCAGAGTAGACAGACCTGTCCTGGAATCACGGAAAGGCTGAGTGGCCTTTGTACCATCTTTTCTGACTACCTCATGCTGGTCTGAAGCATCAGAAGGACAGCAAGTAGCATAACCTGAGAAGGAAAAAGTGGGGATTGCAATTTCCAACAGTGTCCAACACTGTGACTGACATGTAAAGATCTAAATTCTCAAAAGTGATCACAAACGTTTTTATTACTATGGAAGCAGAAGGGGTTGCACACAGAGCGGTTAGCCTCCTACCCTGATGGCACCTGCCTCCTCCCCCAGTCTTTGAAACAACCCGTGTTTTCTAGACAGAGGGTTCCTTTTTCTGTTTGGAAATATATTCAAAATCCTTGGGAACCTCAGCAAGAGCAGCAGACAACATGACCTACAGGATCTGGAGACATCTAGACTTGATTCTTGTATGTGGGAACCCTCGGGTAAGTTATTTAATGTCTTTGAGTCTCAAATGTGTTGCCTGCAACCCCATCAGGGCTCAAAATAATTATCTGCCAAAATACCTTCTGCAAAAAGATTGTTAGATTTACAAAGTAAGGTGAAAGACTTGTTTATAAGGTTGAGTGCCTGTCATATTTCACATTCTGATCAAAGGGGCCCCAATGCCTTTCTGCCATGGTCTTGATGCTATTAGTCTGTTAAGGAGCTCAAGGAAACATGACACTCCAACCAAAGTGGACAAAACCAAAGACTGGGGTGTGATGCAGAGGCAGCCACAGCTAGAGAGCCAGAGCACCCAGCTACCCCTGCAAATGAAGGTTAACTGAGAGAGATGAGTCTTTCAGAATACTTCTCTCTGGTGAAAGAACAGAAAGGCCACAAGAAGAAAAGACAGGTTTTTCACACACGGGTTGTGACCCCAAGCAAGCCTGATCTCAGTGCTTCACATCCTGTGAACTCCCCCTCTGCTGAGCCCACCTTTACTCCACTTTCAGCCTGGGGGGCTACTTTGCAACGGACTCAGTGGACATAAATTTTTAAAAAAATAGACAAGGGAGAATAAACACATTTTGGGTTAAATATGTTTACCTAATTTAAAATATTGCCCTGCTTAATATAGGCAAACCGAGTGGAGAATTAATGTGCCACCTGTCCACACAGTAAGAGTAAAAAGTAAAAGTAGGAGTTTCAATAGATGCTTTGCCTCCTAATGTACAGGAAATGTTGCCCAAACTCAGACACAGGGAGGTGAAGGGACAGGGTGAAAAGGTCACTGAGCTATTCAGCTCACTAAAACACACACTCACACTAACTACCTATCCGATAAGGAACTGGCTAAATAAATGGCAATACATCCATATGGCTCATGCTGTGCTGCCTTTAAAGTGTATGAGACCATCTCTAATGATAAAGCACGATGTCCACTGTATTTACTGCACTTTTATGACTTGTTTAATGTGTCTTCTCGCCACTCACTGGATTTCCCCTCAACACTTTTATGAAAATGTGCAACCAGCAGAAAAGTTGAAAAGACTATTCATTTAACACCCAAATATCTACTTCCTAGATGCTACAGACTGACATTTTGCTTCACTTGGTTTACCATATATTTATATCCATCAATTTTATTTTTCGACGCATATCAGAGTAAGTTCCATGATAGATTTTTAATGAAAGAGATGAACTACCAAACTGCAGGGATGGTAAGATCCCATTTTGTAAAATGTATATGGCTGTTTCCTAGGCACTTACATGCCTAGAAAAAAAAAAAAGGAAGGAAATGCCACAACATGTTACCAGTAACAAATTTGGTATCTTGTTTTCTTCATTATCTATACGATTTTTTCTTTTTTCTCACTGTTTAAATAGTAAGCATTTATTTCTTGTGAAATAAATAGCTGCACAACTAAGGTAAAGAGACAAGGATGAGAAGAGAAAACTCAAGAGAGGCAGCGGAATGGAAATCCCCCCATCCCTCACCCAGGCGGGGGTAGCTCAAGAAAAACTACATGCTCCAAAGATGCCTGGGGTGTTGGCCATGAAAAGCACCACAAAGAAAAGCACCAGAGAAGTAACCCAACTGTCAGTCCTGCTGGCCATTCAAATCATTTAATATCAGATTAACTACCTTTCAGATGGAGTTCTAAAACAAATCTAACCATCTCACTGAGACTGTCAGTGGACAGTGACAGGGGATTCCTGAGCCCAAGCTTGAATGTGGACCAGCTGTCACCAACAGTCCACCACATCAGGGTCAACATGACAGTGTCTTCACTTCAGCCAGCTGGGGCTCTTCATCAAAACACTTGGTCAGCACCCATCTGGGCTCTGGCTGCTGGCTCTGCCAGCACCAGCCCAAACACAGGATTGTCCAATTACAGCCCCTTCTGCAGCCCCCACATCACTTCGTGTCACCCCTCAGGTGAGCATCTTCCCAGCACATATCTGTCTGCCAATTTAGAGACTTCCTGGGTAAGGTTTAGGTCTTGTTTCCAATTACTGAAAGAGGGCACAAATGCAGGGGATTTTCTCTGCTCCCAAAACAATTCTCACAGCAGCTCTTGGACCCTTCTGGACATGCCCCAACCCTCTGATGAATGTCCTTAAGGGAACACCTCTGGTAAGGAATAGTAAGACAATCACAGGGCACACGACACAAAATGATAACTGAGATCAGCCACTTGGAGTTTTAAATAGCACTCACTGGTGGAGCAGCAGAATCTAACAACGCCCTGGTGGAGTTTTCAAATCCTGCATCTTGTTTCACATTAATAATCCATTGCCATGTTCTTACTTAGAACACTGTATTCTCTCCTGGTACTTTCTCACTGTTGTTATTGTGCATTTAATAAAATTAAAAGGTAGTTCCAAAGTAGACTGTAATCACACCCTAGAGAAATCCAGGTATTTAGAAACACATCAAGTTCTCATTCGTATCTTAAGGTCACTTGTACTAAAACCTTGTCCCCCCACCCACAACACATAAACACACATGTATTCCGAAGAACAGCACTGCTTGTCACGGAAAGAGATCTGTATTAAGATGTGTGTAGTATGCCCGACCCTGTGGAAATTCATAAGGCACTTGTGTGTGTGTCAAAGGCTCTGAGAAAGAAACCAAGCACAACACAAATTGGTTTGTCAAAAGAACCTTTCATGTCCTCATAGATCACCTATCTAAAGTCTCACTGAAAAAAAACTATAGAGAATTGAAGATCCCAATTATTAAAGTTAACATCCTTGAATATTATAATAACTTTTCAATCTCTAAACTTTAAGTATAATTTTCACTCCTATTAGTAACAAAAACTCTTTCGAGCCTCCATGAAACCTGTAAGCTTTATAAGATATAAACATAGAAGCATGTTTTTGAACCTGGGTCCTTGATGTGAGAGCCAGTATTTCTGCAAATAAAACCTAGAATGTCAGAACCAGAAGGGAACTTAGATAAAATGTAATCCAACTGTCTTATTCCATAGGTAAGGACACTGAGGCTGAGAGAAGTTACGTGGCTTCTGCGGGTGTGGGACATAAGTGGTCCTACCACACCAAGTGGAGAGGCAGGGGAGAGGAAAGGGGGGAGGGAAAGCTGGCATTATTAGGAAGTGGAAGTGGAAGTGGAAGTGGAAGCAGAAAAAAAACCTCAAATAAATTGGGGTGTTTTCCATTATACGCTTTTTAATCTAATGTTTGGATCTTTGAGTATAAAATAGTCATGACCACAAATTGCCCTTAACCTCACAGAACACATAATCACCTCCTCCCAAAAAGAACCTCAACACTGCAACATAAAGGCAGTTTTAAAAAACTGATAAAGTAAACCATTTAAAGAGTAACCACTTGGTTTATAAGTATATCATTTGGTTTGGTTTTAAAATAAGACTCCAGAAAGACTCAAAATAATAGAAAGCTGAGACTTCAGTATCATTCAAAACAGGAACAATAGACGAACTACTATAGTCATTTGCTGAAGAAATCTTCACAAAATTATCTACTTTGTGCCAGGCCCAGAAAATTATGCTCTTGCCTGCTGAAGCTGGTGAGAATACTGGCATTAATCAATATAGAAACAAAGAGACATATAAACCACATTGGGATGAATGCCATATAAGCAAGTTACATGGAGTGTATTTGGAAATACAGTTTCAGAAAGGCATGGGCATAGTCAGAGAGACCAAGGAAGGCTTCCCTGAGGTGATTACAACTGAGCTGAGAGCTGAAGGAGAGCGAGGAGGTAACCAGATGAAGAAGAAAAAGAGACTTACTCTGGGCAGAGGGAACAGCACATGCACACTGGGCTCTGTGGCACCAAGGAGCAGACATAACCAGGGTGGTGGCAGTAGGAAAAAAAAGGGGAGTGGGAGGGCAGCATAGAATGAAAGGAGGCAGAATTCACACATGAAGGCTGTACAGATTCTGTAACAGAATTTTGTGTTTATCATAAGAATAGTGGGACGCCAGTGTAGGGACCTCAGCTTTGATAAACAGGTGAGTGGGACATGACCATATCTGCATTTTGAAGACATCACTCAGGCTACTAAATAGAGTCAGTCAGTCTCTGATAAAAAATGTCCAACCTTATTCACTGGATTCCCACTATATACAAAATTAGACAAGATCCTTACAAAATGTCCCAAGCAATTCTTCAAATACATGTAAAATAACTCTACCCAGTGTTGGGAGGAAGAGGACTCTAAAGGCAAATGGCATAGACCTGCAGCATTCTCAGGGCTGGTCCAGTGGTCCTTAGGATGTGAGTCCCCATTCCTCCTGGAATTTACAGATGCTTTATCCCAGCATCTGTTTCATATTGGCTATGTTCCATCATTATTGATCTTAGACTTTCTATTATCTCTGTATCTGAGCTTGTGGACTAAGATTTGTAGGACCCAGAGCCAAAACGCAAACCATAAACCATCGCAAACTGTACCCCTAAAACTGAGCATTGTTCTTCTGGACTATCTTTTTTTGCAGATGCTAAGGGTGGCAGAGGGAAATAGACCACCCACACAAGATTTTAGTGTTAGTACTTCACATGGAACCTCTCGTGATTTTAATTTCATGTCTGAGACAATCTCAAAGTATGATGTTTTCAGCTTTCTGGAGACAAAAACTGATTAAGTTTTATGTGGAGCTAAATTCCTTTTCATGCACGAGGCAAGAAACAATTAATGTATCATTTCATTTTTTCCTCTGAGAATCTACAAATGAGGACAGGTATCCTACCTGGCCCTGGGCTAGCACAAGTTTGTACAGAGCTCAGGTTGTTGGGTTTAACTGGGCCAAACTAAGGAACTTTCAACTCAATGAGCATTTGGTTTGTGTAGTCAATTCACTTCATACTATAGATCAAGAAAACTAGGAGTACTGATCAGACAAACAGCCCCAAGAAGACAGACTGGACAGGAATGTGGTCTGCTACAGTGTTATCTTAGATTTTTTCCCCCCTTTTTCTTTCTCTTGTGAGTGCTTTTTATGTAATTTTTACTCATGAAGTTGCCAGTTTTAATTTCTCCCGGCCAAATTTGGCTCACTTATTCCTTGCCAACTGCACAGTGAAATTCTGTGTGTGTGTGCGTGTGTGTGTATCTCCACTGAATGCCATCTAATGCTGAAGAGATCTCTATGACCAGAGGTCCCAGAAGATTGTAGGCAGCCTCTCACTTGGGCATTCCTAATGACAAAATTTGTCTCTATTAGCAAAAACAACCGCACTCTCCAAGCTGGCATAAGACTGAACTCAGCAAGATACATGGGTCCCCATAGAACCTTTACAAGGAGGTAACAGAGCCGCTATGGCAAGGCAATCTGCATACTGTCCTGCACAGGAAAATGAAACACAGCAAAGCAGGGCTAAGCAGCATGTTCCTTGAATTTTCTCTCATGGGCTCTATAATTTAAATGCACCATTCATTTTAGGTAGTTGGGTTCGAATGGCAGACAGAAAACAAGTTTGTTTCCTTATACTAATTTGATGCTGGTTCTTTTTTATTATTTTAAAGTGATAAAATAAATGAATTTCCTCCTCCACTCAAAATGGCTAATAGAGGAAGAAACTGTTAACAGTCAGAACCACAATATTTTATTATGTCTACCTCAGATACAAAAATCCAAAGACAGGATATGAAATCTGAACCAAAAGATTAATTTGGGGCAACCACAATCTTAATATTTTTTCCAGTTATTCACTCGAGGCCCATATCACTGAAGAACTAAAAAAGCACCTACTCAAACAGTTATTCATTTTTAGAAAAGATAATATAACAATTTAACAATCGGAAGTTAATGACACATAAGCAGAAGGGAAATGAAAGAGAAAACAATATCCCAAGTTACTGCTTCCATCCTTACAGCAGAACCATGAAGAAAGGAAGTCAACAGTGGATGCTGACAGACGTAGCAGGTCCTGGGTGAGGCTGAGCTGATCCTAACACCTTCTATCAAAGGGGAGGAGAGACACTGGGCACACAGCAACATTTTTAGTCTCAACTAGGAGCAGAATAAGGGTGACAACCTTTAGCAACGGGTCTCTCCATTGCCATATCATCTGCAAACTGATTTAAAGGTTTGTGGTCTGAGTCGGTGTTCCCCAAAGTGTGGTACAAGTACCATGGGTGGTACACAGGATGGTTTTATGTGACAAAGGAAGGTATGCATGTACACATACACACATATATTTAATAGCTAGGTGTTTATTTTCACAGTTTTCTTTACTTTATCATTCTCCATCATACTGGTTTTTCTAATAGTAGACAAATTCTGAAGTGCCTTTTACAAAAAATATTAACTGAAAATTAATAAATGAATAAATACATATATGTATTTAAAAAGCAACTTAAAGGAAAATATTAAATATATATTTCAAATATTTAACAAGATATGGCCAAAAAAAGGGTGTAGAGTTTGACAACCAACACATAGATGGACCAAGAGGTGACATGGAGGCTGACAACCACACGAGAGCAAATGGCAGGTGTCCGAGTCCAACTGAATGCCGCAGTCGTCCCTTCACTGCTCTGAGCGTCCATGTCTTCATCTGTGTAGTAGACTCAATAATACGCAGCCCAGATGTTTCTATGAGGATACTGCCTAAATTCTTTTACAAAACGCATACAGACATAGTGACATACACACAAATATCTCTACAGACGTGTGTCTGCACATGTCTCTAAAGGTCAAATACAGGGTGGGACAAAAGTAGATTTACAGTGTTCATATAGAAAATAATCCAAAAATTAATAAATAATAATACAAGAATAAACTGTGTTTTGTATACTCACTACTGTAAACCTACTTTTGCCCCACCCTGTATACAAATATATACACGTAAATAGATCTACATTAACAAATACATAAGCATGTATATACATACACTACACATATCTATGCATATTATACATACATGTAAAACCAGACCCTTCCCAAGGTAATCAGGAAAGTAGACAGTGACCAAAAGCAACTATGAATGCAGTAACTCTTGCTGCCTGACACAATGTATCTGAGTTTCCACCTCCTGCCCCAACCAGCGTCTGCTGAGCTCCAATTAAATCACAGGAGTAGGAGGGTCTTCACATTCCTGTAGCGCTCTACATTGTCCGTATTCCAGGAAGTCTCACCCTATGAAGGCCCTTGAGATGAAACTAGGTATGCCCACATCACAATGGATGCTACCTCTCTACAAGGAACAGATACGTCAAAGGAAAATTGGTCACCATCACTTCCAAAGACAAGTGTTCTTTGGAGAAAGCCATGTAAGAGTAAGCAAAGGAAGAATAAAACTGCAGGAGAAAGTAAGTAAATATAATCTTCCTCAGTTCAGACATCAGGATAAAAAAATTAAACAAATTAGGGGTGATTTTAGCTAGGCAATACTGTCCTCTATCTGCAGGTAAGTTTATGCCCCATTCCTAACTTCAGAATACTGAATAAAGCTATACATGATTTCAATACTTTCTCTGTGCTAGGGAAATCTAGTTATCTTTTCATTCAATAAGGCAACCAAAACTGTGTGTTTCCTAAATACTCTTGACCGTATACAAATCTGACTTTTTTTTTCCAAAGAAGCATAAATTAAGGGCCATCTCCCCAGTGCGAACCACAGAGTATAGTCCGTCCTATTTTAAGATAACCACAATATGCAAACATAAGTCACCAGCCAGACTCAGGACAGAGCCACCTGCATAATGCCTGATTCACCCTAGAAACAGAGAGGCCCCTGGTCTCAGGTCCTCATGTCCACAGAAAGGCTGGCTTGACTCTCTTTTATCCAATTGGTATTATGTCAGCAAGCCACTGCGCAAAGTCCTTTCTCAAAATGGCAGACTTACTCTTAAAACCACCACCACCTCTCATAATCCTCTTAAATCAACCAGAACAGTGGTCTCCGCCTGTGATTAGGACCCAGCTGCTTCTGCACTGCTGACAAAGCGCCTCCATCTGAGCAGCCCAAGAGTATGTCATCATTTCATCTCTCCTGACAAGGCCTTGGTTCCCTAATTCATCATATTCATCTTACTGTTAGAGCCACTTCTTTTTGAAATTTTCAAACCCAACTCAATTTCTTAAGGTAGTGTGCAGTCACCAAACACCCTGGATGCTGAGCGCCTTCTCCTTTCAGACATTTCGACATCTTAATGGTGTGACATGGAACAGGAAATATTAACTCACCTGCTAGTTTCAGTCACACTTCACGGCTTTCTAACACAAGTCAAGGACAACACATAAAGGAAGTCGGAAATCAAGGGCAGTGATAATACAGATGCTTTGGGAGAAAGAAGCATGTAACAACAGCATCTGCGTGAATATAAACTTCTCAACCTAGAACCACCAACCCTCCCTTTTTCCTGCTAGTAGAAAAATACATACACTTTTAAATGTTCTAATGTTTCTCAAACCTTAATACATGTATGAACCACCTGTTGGTCTTGGTGAGTGAAACTGATTCAGCAGGTCTGGGACCCTGAGCTCCTGCTTTTGTAACAAGCACCCAGGTGATGCTGCAGCTGCTGGTCCAGGGACCACACTTTGAGTAGGGACAGCACAGGATCTCTCCCTTCATCTCCATCTCTCTTCTCACCTTCCCAGTGAGGTCAGGAGAGCCCACAACTGACAACAGGTTTGTGCCTAAGACAAGCTGAAAACCTGTATCAAATGAATTTGAAGTGTGGAAAAACAGTTGAAAAGAAAACCTAGAAAGAATAATTGTCTAGGCTGCAATAAGTCCTTACAATTAGAGATGGAAGTAACTAATACGGCTTTTTGGCTCCCATACTTCTGGGAAGGATCTAGTGGCCAAACTTACTATTAGAGAAAAAAAGGCATCTGGCATCTCTCTTTGGCTGTGCAAGTTTGGGAATTCTTTGTCTCACTTTCAATAAAAGTTACCTACAGATTATGGGTTGATTCTCATTCTTTCTCTCTCTCTCTCTCTCTCTCTCTCTCTCTCTCTCTCTCTCTCCCCCCACTCCCTCCCTCCCTCCCTCCCCCTACTCCCATTCCTTTCATGAGGAAAAGAAGAAAAGCAGAACTCCAAGAGAAGTCATTGTGTCTAAGTTAAGACAACAAACTATGTTTTCCTCAAAGAAAAATAAAATTTGATCAAAAACAAGGCAAATGTAACCTGAAGTCCAACATCCAGCCCCAGAATCACAGACCTTTGACTCCACAGTTTCAGCAGGCAAACCAGAGACAAGAGACAAAAGCACTTCCAATCATGCAAATTTACAGCACCACAAGCCTTTAGGGACAGCTTCACATCTTCTAAGCACTTTCCGAGGGTGAATTTATGAATCCACACAAGCCCTGCGAGCTCCTTTCCTGGCTGGTAGTAGGCCCATTGTACAGATGAGGAAGTAGACAGGCAAAAAGAGCTCAAGCACACATCTGACGTTGAGGGGGAATCTCCTGGCTCCCACTCCTGAGAACACCCTAGTCACCAACCTGGAGGTGGTGATCCTTTGGCAAGAATGGAGACTCATCTTAAAGTTCTGCCAACACATTAGTCTTAAAGGTGTACCCCCTGCCTCCCCTCATCAAACTGTTTAACTTAAGACAGCCAGGATTAGACAGCTTCTGTGACCACAAGGAGAACCTCCTGCCAGCCGGCACATTTGGACGTGCCTCTAAGATGGGCACAAGGAAGACAGCAACAGGCAACAGCTGCCTGGGCCCCCCAGCGAGCACGGCACAGACATCTCTTGTGGTCCAAGCACTCCATATCCCCTCCCGCACCAAAGCGTGCCGCAGCCTGGCAGGAAAGGACGATGACGGCCCCACATTCCATTAGATGGGATCTAATTGAGCCAGACATCTTTAGTTATATTCAATCGGCCTGTCCTGAGTCACAGGAGATTTCTTGCGTGGCCCTAAATATACCCACAGTAGTCTATAAAGATGTATCGACAAAAACAGACGCCAACATCTCTGCCAGAACATGCACCTTTTTCAGTGAGTAACAATAAACAGAGCAGAGAAATGCTTTAATATTGAATAACAGTCTGACCAACAGTAATAAAGAAGAGACTGCAATATTGGGAACTGGGCGCAGAGAAGCACCACTTCCTGTGCAGTCAAACTGGGAAAGTCCTAAATTTCCTCTTGGGCTTTCAGACAGCAATAAAGAAAGTATCCATCTTTTATAAGATCTGGCTATGTCACAAGTAATGGCTGGGGAATCTCCCATTTCTCATTGACAGTCCTCACCATGACTTTGCAATGTTACTGAGGAGGAAAGGCACAGAGATAGGCACCTTGCCCAGTGCCCCAAAGCCAGGCAGGATAGGATTCAATATCTGGTTCTCTTAACTCTGAGTTCATAATATTTTAGCACCCCAAATTATGGATGTTGAGGCCTTAGAACATAGCTGTTGGGATTGCCATGCCTTAGAATCATAAATGGCTACTTAATCCCAGTGAAATCTTAATTGGAATCTAAAATTAGCACAAGGTTTTTTGAATCCCATAAAAATTTGCAGTCCAATTTTGCCATCAATTTCTTACACATCTTAGGAAAATGATGTCACCGCTGAGCCAGAGAACTGGCCCTCAGGATTCACCAAGTTTACACTGTGCTTGCTCCACAGGATGGAAGCGGAAGTTAAAGCCTTTCCCTTCAAAACCAATGGTCCAACTGGAGGAACAAAACGCTCTCGTGAAATCACCTCCAGGCTGGCAGCAGGAGGAAGGCAGAATTCAAACATAAAAGGCAAGGAGTGATTGAGAAGAAAAAAGACAATTTTTCTAGGCAGAGGAAGATGCACATGGCAGCTCTTATACTCCAGGTGTTTACTGAGAAAAAGATAAATGTACGATTTTGAATTTTATTAACACGATAGAAATATACTAACTTGTAAATGTCGGACAATAACCTATGAGGCATCTGTTCTCATTTTACTGTTCCCACTATAGACTGTGGCTTTAGAGCTCTGTTCCAAGTGGCCCCTGTGGTGTAGGAAGGTGGGGAGGAGAGACCAGCTGCTCTGAGCTGGAAGTCACTCAACTTCCTGATGTGTAACTGTCTCCTCAGCTCCTAGCAAAGTCATTGGCAAAATAAGTGCTTAATAAGTATCTGTTGAATGAAAAAAACAAGAAGCTTTGAATTCATGCCCCTAGTCAACCATGACAACTTGAATTTTTTTTTATTTTATGGGTGGGAGGGGTGCCTCGAAGCAAAATTTCATTTGGGCAAGACAGCCAAACCACTTTAAAAAAAATGAACCAAAAAATGACATGAGATTTATGAATATCTCTATATTTGCCCTCATTTCTTGTTCTGCCATGACATTCACCCAACATGACAGGCCACTAAACTGGGCTCATTCAAACTCTTCACAAATTTCAAGGATTACAACCACATTCAGCTAACCACGTACTGCTGAGCCACATCAATCAATCGTGTGGCTTGTTCAAGACCATAGTCTGTAGGCCAGCTGGGTTTGCCCAACATGCTGGCTCACCAGAGTTTCTGCCCGGAAGTAGAAAAACCTTAGCATAACCTCCAAGCTCAATGCATGAGCTTCAGATGATGCCAGCTCTTTGATCCCATGGGAACATAGTTGAAAGAGAATATTAACTAACACCAACTCCTCTTGACCTAACAGCTGGAAAACAAGGCACTCTCTGAAAAGGCAGGTAGGTCTGAGGACTGAAGATCTTGTGATGTCCAGGGGGGTCGGGCAAAGGAATCAGGGAAGGGAATCAGCAATATAAGCTCCACTGCTGGCTAAAAGTATAGAGCTATTTTCCCAATTATATTTGCAGCAGCAATAAATAATTCACCAAATAATCTGTAAATTTGTGTTAGCTAAGTCTCTTTTGGGGAAGATGTCAGGGAGAAAAATGAAAATGTATGGTGTACAGTCATTGTTCTTAAAAAATTCAGAGGAAACACATTCAATAAACCAGTATGAGGCAAAATGGAGAAGTGCTCCAGAGAAAACTCAAGTGGTATGCCCACAGTGGGGAGAGATCAATAGAGCTGAACCAACCAATAGTTTCTGGTAAGTGGAGGGAGGAATAGAGCGGACACATGAAAAACACATTAAAACTTCAACAGATGAAGAACCAGAATCTCTCAATTCACTTAAGATTCATGTTCACCCTACTTCAGGGCCTTTAGACATGCCATCGTATCTTCCAGGAAGGTTCTTCCCCAGCTCTGTACGGTGGTCTTCTCATCCTCCAAACCTTCCCTTAGGCAACACCTCATTGGAAAGTCCTTCTCTGACCACACAAACTAAAACTGCCCCCCTTTTTGCACTGTCTCTTCAAACATCAGATGCAGTTTTTTTCATTTGTCACCCTAAATATATACATGCGATACATTTATTATCTGACTCTTCCCTTAAAAGTCCCTAAAGGCAGGAACCACAGCTGTTCACGTCATCTGCATGTACCTATATGGAGCCCACAGTCTGGCCCAAAGATAGGACTAAATCAGTAACTGCAGAGTCTGTGAACTGATCAATGAACACAAATGAAGGAGGAGAGGTGCAGCAGCACTCTGGCAGGAAGGTGTCACCGGTGTCAGAGGGGGCAGGGGGCAGGATCTGGCTGCGTGGAAGTAAGGAGAACCAGAAACCAGACTGCAGAGAGAGTTTTCAGGGAGATGGCAAAAGGCCTGGAATTCTAGGCTAAAAGTCTGGGCTCTTATGTCAATAAAAAGAACTACTGAAGGTTCTTAACAAATGTGAGACATAACTCAGGTTACTCCTACAGGAATATATGGAGGCTGAGTGGTCAGTTACAGACTACCACAATAATATGGACAAAACCCACAGAAGGCTTAAACAAGAGAAGAACCCAGCAAGGAGAAGGAAGCAAAGGATGGGAATGGGCAGATCCAAGTCACAGACGTTAGGAACCAAGGACGCGGAAAGAGTGAGGGGCAGCAGGACAATGAAGAGGATTCCTCGGTCTCAGGCATGACTGACTGGAAAGTGGTGACGGGAGCAACAGCAAATGCAGGAGGGTGAGCAGGCTCAGGATAAACGATAACTTCCATTCCAGAAAAGCCTATTCAGAGATCCTGGAGTAAAAGGAAACCTTTGTGAAGATATCTACTAGGAACCTGAAAAGAAGTGCCCAAAGTCCAGGAAAAAGATTAGCTCAAAACAGGAACATCTTGGACTCTTCCATCTGAAGGTGAAGAGTGAAACTATGAGAGGAAGAGACTGCTTAGAGGTTAAACTAAGGCAGAGAAAAGCCACACCTTCAGGCACCAGCATCATAGCATTTAATCAAGTTGAACAATACTGTGTGGTGGGGGAACAGCCTCCTTCCCCCAAGGCAGGAAAGTGAAACTGTCCCATCTGTGTTCAAAGTCCTCATCCCCCAGGAAAGATGACTGAGCAATCCCATCCCACAGGACCGTGGTCATCGCAGAGGTCTTATGAAGCAATTCTGAAAATTGTCAGATGTCTCCAGCCTATCTCAGAGTGAGACACTGTCAAGTCCTCTACAATTCCTTTTTAGTTTTAAAACTGCCCTTGTTCCAACTCTTTCCTGCTCTGACCAAATTAATAAAACACTACATACACAAATGCCAGTGCAGACTATGGCAATAGTAAAGTTTACAGAGCTAATTTTCAATTGTAGCAAAACAGCTTGGTCTACCCCTTCAGGTCTGGAAAGCAATAAGCTTCTGAGCAGAAAACGGGCTGCCGTATCTCGGCAAGCTTTTTCAAGGCCACTTTGGAGGTTTCCTTCGTGAGAAGTTCTGCCTGAGAGTGCCATTGTTGTAATGAGGCTCCTATAGGGCCTTTCACACCCAAGGTCTGGTAACAGCCCTCACACAAGAGGCAGAGCCACAAAAAAAAATAAGACAAGTCATGAGATTCAAAGGCAATTCAGCATCAAGATGTGGCCTGGACACCTAGATGCACAGAGGAACCTTGAAGGGGAAGTGGAGAAAGGGTTAAGTGCATACTTCACCTTGAGTGACAATTCTTATGGAGTCCCCTCCCAACTCAGGTCATCTGGGAGATCCTGGTGGAGCAGGGGCTTTCCTGGCCCTGAAGTTCAGCTCAGCTTGTCCATTCTACCATGCAATTACAGAATCAATAAAACATCTCTTTGAAACTCCCTGGACTAGTGCCGACATGCAGACAGTAGTCGGCTGACATTTTTTTGCCATTTCCGTTCATTACAGCCAGCAAACCTGAGGAGAAGACATCAAAACTAAAGCATGGCAGGGCAAGAAGGCAGATGTGAGGTCTGGCTGCCGGCGTCTGCTCACGAGCACCGTGTGGTCCATGTGCTCCCAGCAAACTCACCTTTGAGCCAGACCCAGGAGGAGATGTCATTTTTATGGGGACACTGAGGAAAAACTGGAAGAGGCTGCACTGTATATGCCTTCACCACTTTGGGGACAGGGGAGCAGCAGGAAATCATTTCTTAAGTCAAACAAAACATTCTTGGACGGGCTTACCTGAGAAATATCTCTTTTTTTTTTTGGTCTGCTCTATGCATTTCAGGAATCAAAGGCCTGTGCCAAGAAGCAGGCAGCCAGGCAGAACTCAGCACTTGTAGGTATGGCTGGTAAGAACGTGGGGGAGTGAGGGTGGAAGGAAGGGGTCCTGAAATGTCCCTGTCCATCTGTTGATGTCTGGGCAGCAGAAAATATTGAGATAGAAATAGAAAGTTAGAAAATGCTTAGGAGCAAAATCTGAACGAGTACTATATTTCAAAGGGAAATGTTAGACTGATTGTATAAAAATGGAAAAACAGAATTAACATGTTCCGTAATGATTCGTTTGTGTTAACTAAATATTGAGCTGAAATTTGGTGAAACCCTCAAAGACTTTCCAAGGAAATCATTGTCTTCAAGAATCATCATGATCTAAACATGGCTAAATAACTCCATGGTGCCCTATGTGACTCACCTGGATGATGGTATTTTCATTCACTTTATTTAAGAAGTACAAAATCATGTGCAGTTTATTTCTCATTCCAAAACCCCAAGACAAGCCCTTTACCAACATTTGTCAATACGTATTTGCATATCCAGTGAAAAACAAAATTCAAAATCTTTCCAAGCTACTTCTGTTCTACTGGGAAGCTATAAACACTGGCAATTTGGGGAAATGAAGATTCCTGTTTCTTCTCCATCCAAGCTCACACAGGAAGTGACGAGAGGTTTGCTCAAATTGCCCTGCTACACTGACCACAATCTGGACAGAGAAAGACCACCCTTGGGAATGAGGCAATTTAGGTTTTTAACTGGCTTCCTCCTGACCATACTCCAAAATAGCCAGCCTCAAACCACCAAAAGCCTGACTCGAGAACTTTGCAGCGTGAGCGATTTCGGCATTGCTAACTCAACCCAACAGTCCTTTCTTAAAAAATAAAGACCACAGCTGTGCATAAAATGAGCAGGCACAAATCTGGCACTGTATTGCAAGCCGAGTGAATAATAGTACAAAAATATAAAAAAAAGAAAGGTTATGAAATTTCATAACAGATGACAAATTGGTAGCTTTTCCCTGCTTTTTTGGAATAGATTCAGTAACAGATTTGAATCTTGGGCTTTGATGCTGTCTGTGATATACAGGGATCCCAAGTTCAAGGGGAAAAAAAAAACAGGAATAGTTATCTGCGCAGTACTTCACTTATAGCAGGATATATCCTTTATTATTTACTTTAGAAATTATTTGGTTCCTTATTTAATACACTTTTATTCAAACCATTAAATTTTTAATTTTCAATATCAGGGTTTTCTGTGCTTGAAGCTCTCAGAGTCATGTCTAAAAGATGAAACTACCTGCTCAGATTCCAGGGAAACAGAGAAAGCACTGCATTCTGCCACTTTGGAAGAGAAGCTCAGAACTCTGCCTTATGGTGTCTGTCTGTTACCCAAGCTCGTTGGGCTGCAGTGACATGTTTTGGGGGCAAGAACGTCCACAGGAGAGAATGCCTTATAAGTCACTGGCCTGGCGGCTGCCTTTGAAGCAACTAAGCTGCCAGCAGCCAGCAGCCACATTGGAACATAGAACCAATAATCAAGAGACCCTCCTTTTACATGAAACACCTTTGCAGATACTCTCCCCCAACACTTTCATCTCATTCCAACAAAACATTTGGAAGATGCCTTGTGGGAGGAAGCCTGCAAGGTGATGCATGCCAGAGGAGGGATCCAATAGACACAGCTCTAGCTTCCAAATGACTCAGGTCATCTAGGGAGGGCAATGGGCATACCAATGAGCCATGTAAAGATACTGCAGACAGGAAGTAAACAGTGTCTGAGTAGCCTAACCAAATCTCTAGTGTGGGCTGAATCCAGATTCATTTCTTTGGCTGGTTAGTAGGATCAAAAAAGGTTTCAAGAAAAAGAAAGTCCATGAAGAATAAGAAACAACATGCTAGGACATGCTTGTCCAGGAAGTACCTGTGTGGTTTACATCCTTGGTGACTTATGTGTCATTCCAAGAGAAAGAGGACAGTTCACTAATAAGAAAGGACATGACTCAGCATTCACACCGTACTACGCACTGGGCTAAACCATGGGCTTGATGCAGGCAGTACTCACTTTACAGATAGAAACACTGAGGCACTGAAGGATAACATAACTTGCTAGAGTCACCAAGCCAGGAAATGGTAAGTAGGGATTCCAGGCCTCGCTCATCTATCTGGTCCCAAATGACCCTACTGTCTGATTTGAATGGTTATTTCCACCAAACACATTTTCCATAAGTATTTGCTAAAGTTAACTTAAACTTAAGAGATCCTTACTGCAAAGTCCTCTTTTCATCATTAACGGACACACACAAACTGCAGTGACCATAGATTTTTACATGAAGCCACCCTATGACTTTGGGTCATTTTCAGACACTACTGTGCTTGTAACATGGAAAACCAAAGGAGAAACAGACTAAATTTAAACCCATCATCTCTCACTTCCTGCTCCTTTGTCAGCATGTCAGCAAGTGGGTGGCATCACCAAGCTACCTGAGCGGCTGAGAGAACCTACAGCAATCACAGAGTCCCCTAAGGCTGCTAGTCTTACAAAACCTATTTGCAGCAAGTATTTCTTGAATTCCAGTCCTCAAGGACTTACATCACAGTCCTCGAGGAACTTCAGTTCCCAGAGCAGTGGGAAAGTCTGCAGGGAAGGACCCCTGTGACCTGTAGAAGATCAACCCCAAGACCTGATCATGCCCTGCTCTCTCAGGCCTTAGTACCACCCAGCCCAGCCCCTGCCCTGATCCGGTTGACTTTTCCTTCTCCTCCCAAGCTCCTCACGGCCACTTTCCTCTTCCCTATTCCTACTTCTCCACGCCCAGTCAGATTGTGACCCTGTGCCCCTCCCTACATTCAGAGGACAATAGTCTGCCCCTCCCGGGCCCTGGCCCAATGACCCTCATTCTTCTCCATTTGGAAGCTTCCTTTTCCTGTCCCTCCCTGGTTAATAACCCTATTCCACTGGGTCCCCTGGGTTGACGCCCCACTTAATAGGCAGGGGGCCTGCTTTGGAGCAGGAATCTCCACTCTGATCTCAGATGGCTGCTGACACTGGCTGCCTGCAGCACAGACCTACTTCCCCCAGCCTCACCCCCTTCTTCAAGACTGCCCCCCAAAACTCAGAACCCTCAGCGTTTACATTCATTGTCAGGCTCAAGTGTGCAGCTTATACCTAAGTCTAGCCTTCAAAGCAATTCAACACTCAACTTTGACAGGAAATGTGAACATGTAAAAAAAATCTTTTTAAGCATGATTTGGCTGAGGAGCTATTCTTTGCAGTGTTTCCAAGGATGTACCAGAGTCTGAGCTTTAAGATGGATAAAATAACAGTGGGTTTCAATGATTCTAATGTCAGAACTCCCCGATCATCTTGTACCTGCAATTGTATTGATATTTTAAAAAATTAGCAACAAGAGTGAATTGCTGTCTTTAATCCCCCATCCTGACATGAAAAGAGCAAATAAGTAAGAATTTACTAATCAGTGAAAGTCAAGTCACAAACTGTTAACATATAAAAACTCCGAAGGAAAGAAAAGCAAGTCAGCCTCAACTAGCTCAGCCATTGGGGTCATTGTTTTTAAAACTATAAAATCGAACAGTAGGTGCCAGACTTTTGATATATTCCTTTTTCTCTAAATATACAAACACTCTATACATGTCCATCACAAGAGAGCAATGATATCTCATGTTTATTATCATGGTCATGCACACACACAAATCAATCAGGGAAACAACTTTAACCACAAGAAATAAAAACGTTCAAAGGCTTCCCAACACATTCGATATCTGACATCACACATCAGAGGAAGGACAGGCAGGAGAGACTTGGAACAATCTCTAGTTTTGCAGGATGGAAAGGCCTGTACACTAAAATAAAAACACACTAACACCATGCATGCTGTTCAAACAGAATATAAAACAGGTTCACAGGGGCTGTATTTTCCTCCATGGTGAGAAAAGCCCCCCCCAGCTGGCTGTGTCTCCTGAATCCTTGCTGGCCTGTTTCTCCCCTCTTCCCAAGAGCAGCTTCAAGCCTTTCCAAGGCTCCATGTGGGTTCTCTCTCCCCTGACTGGCTGGCTGGGTGTGAAGGCCTCTGGTCTGCAGGTAAGCAAAGATGTGTCTGCACTTCCTTGCACTGTTTGCCATCCTCTGATGGCAGGCAGTAAGGAAGCTTATATTATCAGCTACAGCTCCATGCCAGATGAGAGCCCAAGCCCATGTTATAGCTTCCTGGCTGGCCTAAATTGCAATCATTTATCTTCATATGCCTCAAGTTTAGTTTCTGAAAGTTATTTAAAGGCCCAATACCGTAATAAAGATTTCTAGTACATAGTACTTTGTAGAGAAATAACAAAGTGTTTCTTAGATAGGTACCAAGAAGAGAGGAAAAGATCAAAAATCTGAGTATTATTTGTAAAATGTTTGCAGTCCAGGTGAATAAACAGGACATATACATCTAAAAAGATAAATAGCTCCAATGAAGCATGTCAAGTGAAAGATAGAGAAGACAATGGTGGCTAAGAACTTGATTCTAAAGGCCCAAGGGAATTCTGGTCCCCTCTTCAGGCAGGATGATAGTTTCAGAAGACCCTCCTGTCGGCTTCTCCTCCAATGAACCCACCTGCTGCTACACCACACATCACACCTTCTCCTTCTGGAACCTCTTCATCTCCAGTCCCAACTTCCTCTAAACCAGGAGTCCAAAGAGATGGGCTTCCAGAGTCTAGGAAGAGCCTGAGGCAATCCATTTAACAAGGTCCTACATATGCTCTTTATGATGTCCATTATGCCAATAAAAGAGAAACACAAAAGCAATACATGCCCCCAAGGTGCATACAAAATGGTGAGCTGCTTGTTGTGTGTCTATTAGGGAACTGAGGAAGGAGAAATTGGCCCTGAACTGTGGGATTGGAGGACGTCTTTTATCACAAATGTTGTATTTCTTTTTTTTTAAAGATTTTATTTATTTATTTTTAGACAGAGGGCAAGAGAGGGAGAGAAACATCAATGTATGGTTGCCTCTCACACGCCCCCTACTAGGGACTTGGTCTGCAACTCAGGCATATGCCCTGACTGGGAACCGAACTGGAGACCCTTTGGTTCGCAGGCCAGCGCTCAGTCCACTGAGCCGCATAGCCAGGGCAGTATTTCTTAAAGTTACCAAAGTAGAGTTGAATATAACAAATTCCACCACAATTCTGGGTGGACATCACGGGACTCAGAGATTTTTCAGTTTCACGAAGGGGCTCGTGACCCCGAAATAGTTTAAAACCCTCCCACTTCTAAGCCTCTATGTCTTCCTCTTCCCTTTCCTTTGGTCTTCTGTAGCCAGGCATTCAACGACCAATCCACAACCAATCATGCTCAGCTTCATGATATTTCTTCAGTTTTTAAAATTATAATTGCATATCACCATATTTTTCTTTATTTCACACTGCATTTTTCTCTCCTCTTCAACTGAAGTATAAGTTTTTGAGGCCAACAAGCTTACCTATCTGACCTCCTACCTTGGTTCAGTCTCACACAAAATAGTCAATAAACTAAACTGGTCTTATTAAGCAATATTTAAAACTAAGAAAATCAAACCAAATGTAGCAATAAGGCTGGTTTGGCTATCTTTCATCCTGGAAAAAAAGCTATTCTCAAAAGCAGTAAATTTTCATTTCCAGGGCAAGAGTTATCTCCTGAGTATACATGTGTGTGTGCATGCACACGTGACTTTTAAGTTATATCATTTTTTTCTCTTAAGATACTAAAGTAATAGTATTTAAGACCAAAAGGAAAAGGAAATAAAAGAGGAAGGGGAGGGAAGGAGAAAGCCTCTACATATATTAACACATACACAACTTAAAAAAAATTTCTGGACTTTAACCTCCAAGGAATGTGGGTTTATGCTATGTAGGAATCGCTAATTATTCCAACGAAGCATTTCTCAAACTGTATTCCTGGTATGGGTTCTTGCATAAGCCAAAAAGCACTGTTCCTCTATGCCCAACCCACTCCCAGTGAAGAAAATGTAATTTGGAAAGCCTACATATGTTCAGAGTTCCCTCTTAAGTCGACAATGCCTATTAGTAAAGTCTGAGAGGTCCTATAGTTAAAAATAAAATACATTCTGGCTCTTATGACGATAATATCATCTTCTGGATTAACATTACAGCCCATACTTCAAATATCTCATCGCACTGTCCTCATAAATATGACCCTGTCTCATAAAATCAGAAATCCTAGTTTTAGTTTCATAAAATATGGCCCCTTCTATAATGCCACATATTTCCATAAAACTCTTATGAATTGATTCATATACCCCTCATAATAATAAGAGAAAAATTTCAAGGATTAACTTCATCAACCCAATAGTGTTAAACCAACTCCAGTCATAAACCAAGTCTAGGCCCCATCCTCACAGAGTAATAACGAGAATACACCAAAACACCTGGAAAACTAAATTCTACTTTGGAGTCTCTTTCTGCCCGAATGAAGAGGTTTTTGCAGGAATGATGCATAATGTCTATTATAATAGTAGTCTAACTTTATATAACTTTAATACCTACCTAAAACAGGGAAAAAATTTAAAGCCCACTACCAATCAAAACCATGCCAATAAGACAATCATTTTATTTACCTATCAAATTGAGGAATATTTTCATACAAAATAACCTATACTAGTGGTATTTGGAAAATGGGCCTTCAAATACAAAGCTGAAGGGAAATAGACTGGTATTACCATTCTGAATAATTAGGCGTTAAGATTTTGCAATACCTCTGATGCAACAATTCCACTTCTAAAAATGCATGACAATGAAAACAAGTTATGAACACATACAGATTTTAGAGTACAAAAACCAAGAGCAATTCTCCCGTTGGCTCACACAATTCAAGAAGCATAGCAGAGGCATGGGATGAGGCCCACAAACACCTCAGTTCTCTCTGAGTGTTCTCCAAAGGAGAGGATATCTGGCAACTCTGTGCTGGCCCACCATCATCTCTGTCAACCCCACAGAAACCTCAGGCCAAAGTGTGGAAGGGCAAGAACTTCAGTTCACAGCTGGGATTACCACTTGCACACAGAAGCATCCCTGTGAGACCTCTGAGAATAAAAAGAAAGAGTCTACGGCCATAACATCCTGAACACGCCCCATCTCATCTGATCTCGGAAGCTAAGCAGGGTCAGGCCTGGTTAGTACTTGGATGGGAGAATAAAAAAAAAAGAAACTTTGCAACACTGGGAATGAGAACTAACTTCTTTGGCTGCAGCACAGGAGACCCAAACCAAAAAGGCAATCAAAGAAAAAAGGAGCTGCCTCAAAGGGATAGGATTCACTTGTAGACAAAAAGCAGAATAGCTCAGTTGGTTAGAATGTCATCCCAATGTGCCAAGGTTGTGGTTTCGATTCTCCAGTCACGGCACATACAAGGATCAACCAATGAAGGCACACATAAGTGGAACAATCGCACACTTGCTCTCTCTCTCTCTTCCCCCGCCCCTCAATTTTAAAAAGTTAAGAAAAAAGAAAAGCTTGGTCCCAAGGTGAAAAGCTCCATATATAACACTGAGTGAAAGTGAATCCAAGGAAAGTTCCCATGATCCTCTGAGGGAGGAGTAGAAAATAAAAATGAATACAAACAATAACTGTGACTTATTGTCAGAAGAAAAGTGTTTTTGTGTGATTCCAACAATGGGACCTATCTCTAATATTTCTACATAAAATAGATAAAAGCAAGTAAAATAATAGGATAATTTATTAGCTCCAGGAGAATATACAAGTCTAAATTGTTCAGTACATGGAGGAATTAGAGAGGTGCAGTAACAATGTAGCTGGCTTTGCACAGAAGCACTCAATTCTTGGCTCTTAAAACATCTATTAATGAATGAATGTTGCCCCATATTCTTCATTTTCTAGCAACCTAGTCTAATACTGGTTACACTGGCCTGAAAGAATTGATGTTTTGGATTACTTTTAAAAGTATGAAGTAGCAAGACCAGTCCTATTTCCACTTATTTATCCACCTTTAAGAGCAACTTGGTGTTGCTTCAGTCCCTTTGCATTATGCCACCTCTGCTGACTCCATCCTCCAGCTTTCAACGGGGGAACCCTGGCTTGTAAAAGGGTTGGACATGATAGCACAGTAGGGATTTCAACTTCTGGCCACCTTCTTCAAGGCTCCCCTCCACTTACATCATTTTGATCTCCAAGCATTGAGTCTCTCTCTCCCCTGGGTCTTCTGGACCTCATCTATACACCCCAGGTGTTGATGACCAAGATCTAGTTCTCAAGCACAAGGCTTGGGAGACCCATTCCAGAAACAGAGTTACAAAGATTCATGGAGGTTTCAGTCTAATCAGTAAAGAAAATGGGCAGACAAGAGCAGTCTCCATAGATACAAGCTTTGCTGCTCTACTGTTTCCTTACACTGATAATGTCAATGCAGAACCGAAATACTTACAAGTAAATGACAAGTTCCACCCACCCTTCCACACCCTGACGGGTGACACCTAGCTAGAAATTCTGAAGCCCACAGGGCTGCCTGGCAAGTAGCTGGGATACGGAGCTCTTCAGGGATGAGCCATGCATGGAGCCTTCAGTCGGAGATGCAATGTGCTTTCCAAGCTCTCTTGGGAAAAAGATACTGTCTCGCCCTTCTCATATAACATCTTACTCTTCACCGCTTCCCTAAATTGCATAAGGATGGGACTGTCTATGTAGGTGGCAGACAGGCAGAGGTGCCAGACCTTGTTCTTCCATGGATTCAGAGCTTGGGCCAGCAGCATGAGTCCCAAGAAAAAAAGCGATGAAAGTGTGGCTATTTATGGCTACCTGAGTACTGCTGAGGTCCACGGTCCATGGATGCAAATGACTGCCTGGTGCTGGTCCCTGACACACCTGAGTGTCCACATGCATGAAGAAGGAGTGGGAGAAAGAATTGGGGAAAGCATCATGTAATGAGAAGCTACAAGAAAGGGTAGGAATGGACCTGAATGACAGTGGATTGACTTTGGTTAAGAAAAGGCAAAAACATTTTAAAAAGAGGGGAAAAATAGAATTACCACATGGCCCGGCAATTCCACTTCTGGGTACATAGCCAAAAGAACTGGAAGCAGGGACTTGGAGAGATAATGGTATACCCATGTTCCCAGCATCATCCACAACAGCCAAAACACGAAAGCAACCCAAGTGTCCACCAATGGATGAGTGGACAAGCAAAATGTGGTCTATACACACAATAGAATATTATCTAGCCTTAAAAAGGAAGGAAATTCTAGCATGTACTGCAAAATGGATGAGCCTTGAGGACATTATGCTAAGTGAAATAAGCCAGACACAAAAGGACATACTGTATAATTACATTTCTATGAGGTGCCTAGAATAATCAGGTTTGTGGAGAAGGAGCAGAATGGGGGATGTCTTTCTCCTGGAGTCTGCATGTTACTGCACCCTTCTGACGTAACTAAACACCTTAGAAGCACAGAAATGAGAAAATAGGAGTTTTTGTTTAATAGGGTAAAGAGTTTCACCACTGCAATACGAAAAAGTTCTAGAATGGAAAATGGCAGCCCAGAAGGTGGAAGCTAAGTCCACTTGCTCTTGTACCCAACTTGGACACTTATCAGATCTTCTGAAAAATAAATTGAACATCCACGGGAATTTTAGCTGATAAGAAGTTTGAAAGCAAAGGTGTACAGAAGCTTCCCAAAAGGCACATACAAGACATGGTGGGGGTTGTGACTCCCAGTAAGCCAGCTGGAAGGGAGAACACACCAACAAATGAGCCACCAATAATCAAAGCCCAAGCACAACAAGAGACCCCACATAAACTGAATAAAGGGCAACCCTACAGCATCCAGATCAGGAGATCAAAGAGACTGGACCACTGAGTCCCACAAAAATCCTACCACAGAAGTCCACCTCATGAAGACAGGCAGACCAAGCAGAGCAACCTGAGACACAGAAACAAACAAAAAGAGTCACCTAAAATGGGGAGACAAAGAAAGAACCTCCAATCAAAAGGAAAGGAGGAATCCCCAGATAAAGAGCTAAATGAAATTAGAACAAGGAATCTATCAGACACAGAATTCAAAATAATGGTTATAAGGATGCTCAAGGAATTCAGTGAGAACAACAACGAACTCAGTGGGAACTAAAGCAGCTTAAAAAAGAACATACAAACTATGAATAAAAACCACAAAGAAATTAAGAATATAATATGTGAAATTAAAAATATACTAGAAGGAATTAAAAGCAGACTGGATGAATCAGAGGACCAAATCAGCAAGCTGGAAGACACGGTAGGAAGAAATACCCAGTTAGAGCAACAAAACAAAAGAAGACCCAAAAAGAATGAGGATAGTTTTAAGGGAGCTTCAGGACAACATGAAAGGTAACAATATTCACATCATAGGAATATGACAAGGAGAAAAAAATAAGGGATAGAAAACCTCTTTGAAAAAATAATGACAGAAAACTTCCCTGACTTGGTGAGGGAAAAAGTCACACCAGATCAGGCAGCACAGAAGGTCTCCATCAAGATGAACCCAGAGAGACCTCCTCCAAGACACATTATAACTAAAATGGCAAATGTTAAAGACAAAGAGAGAATCGCAAAGGCAGCAAGGGAGAAACAGCTAGTGGCATACAAGGGAGCTCTCTTAAGGCTATCAGCTGAATTCTCAACAGAAACACTACAAGCCAGAAGGGACTGGCACAAAATATTCCAGGTAATAAAAAGCAAGGACCTACAACCAAGACTACTACCCTATCCAACAAGGCTCTCATTTAAAATGGAAGGCAAAATAAAGAGATTCCCAGACAAAAGAAAGCAAGCCAGCACTTCAAGAGATGCTAAAGGGAATCCTATATGGGGCAGCTAAAGGGACTTGGTGGAGATGCTTTTAGCAAGAGATGCTAAAGGGACTACTATAAAAAGGAGAAGAGAAACGGAGACACAGGAATGGGAAAAAACGGCAATGAATAAGTACCTATCAATAATAACCTTAAACATAAATAGATGAAATGCTCCAATCAAAAGACATAGGGAAGCTTCGGCCAAGATGGAGGCATAGGTAGACATACTGTGCCTCCTCGCACAACCAAAAGAAGGACAACAACAAATTTTAAAACAAAAAACAACCAGAACTAACAGAAAATCGAACTGTATGGAAGTCCAACAACCAAGGAACTAAAGAAGAAACTTTCATCCACACCAGTAGGAGGGGTGGAGAGGACTCGTGGGTGAGGACTGGTGGGTGAGGATGTGCGCGCGCGCGTGCACACGGAGCAACTGGCACAGCGAAAGGCACGGCGGGCCAGGAGAGGTGGTGACTGCAGACCGAGAGTCCCACTCCCTCGTGCGGATAAACCGGGAGGAACAACTGGGAAGCAAGACAGACCCCACAACCCAGAGTTCCAGCGTGGGGAAATAAAGCCTCAAAGCCTCTGACTGAAAGCTCCTGTCGGGGTGGAGGTGGTGGTAGCGGGAGAAACTCCCGGACTCACGGGAGAGTATGTTGGAGAGACCCACAGGGTCCTATCCTAGAGCGTACACAAGCCCACCCACCCAGGGATCAGCACCAGAATCAGCACTGCAGGGACCCAACTGGACTGTGGGTAGTGTGCAAAGTCACTGAAAACTGGCAGAGAGCGCAGCAAGCGCCATTATTCCCTCTCAGTCCCCTCCCCCACAAACAGTGTCAAAACGCAGTAGCGTGGGTTCCCCCGCCCTGGTGTACATCTAAGGCTCCGCCCCTTATTACATAACAGGCACGCCAAAACAAAAAAAAACGGCCCAAATGAAAGAACAGATCAAAGCTCCAGAAAAAATACAACTAAGAGACCAAGAGATAGCCAGCCTATCAGATGCACAGCTCAAAACACTGGTAATCAGGATGCTCACAGACTTGGTTGAATTTGGTCACAAATTAGATAAACAAATGAAGGCTACGATAAGAGAAATGAAGGAAAATGTACAGGGAACCAACAGGGATGGGAAGAAAAACAGGACTCAAATCAATGGTGTGGACCAGAAGAAAGAAAGAAACATTCAAGCACAACACAATGAAGAAACAAGAATTCAAAAAAACAAGGAGAGGCTTAGGAACCTCCAGGACGTCTTTAAACGTTCCAATATCTGAATCATAGGGGCGCCAGAAGGAGAAGAGGAAGAGAAAGAAATTGAAAACTTATGTGAACAAATAATGAAGGAGAACTTCCCTACTTTGGCAAAGGAAATAGACTTTCAGGGAGTCCAGGAAGCTCAGAGAGTCCCAAAGAAGTTGGACCCAAGGAGGAACACACCAAGGCACATCATAATTACATTACTCAAGATTAAAAATAAAGAGAGAATCTTAAAAGCAGCAAGAGAAAAGGAGACAGTAACCTACAAAGGAGTGCCCATCAGACTGTCAGCTGATTTCTCAAAAGAAACCTTGTAGGCAAGAAGGGGCTGGCAAGAAGTATTCCAAGTCATGAAAGGCAAGGACCTACATCCAAAATTACTCTATCCAGCCAAGCTTTCATTTAGAATGGAAGGGCAGATAAAGTGCTTCCCAGATAAGGTCAAGTTGAAGGAGTTCATCATCACCAAGCCCTTATTATATGAAATGTTCAAGGGACTTATCTAAGAAAAAGAAGATAAGAAATAGGAACAGTGAAATGACAACAAACTCACAGTTATTAACAACTGAACCTAAAACAGAAACAAAAACAAACTAAGCAGACAACTAGAACAGGAACAGAATCACAGAAACAGAGATCACACAGA
>VMDR010010740.1:0-30037 GCA_007922815.1 Macrotus californicus
TTTTATTTATTCATTTTTAGACAGAGGGGAAGGGAGGGAGAAAGAGAGGGAGAGAAACATCAATGAGTGGTTGCCTCTCACTTGGACCCCACTGGGGACCTGGCCTGCAACCCAGGCATGTGCCCTAGACTGGGAATCGAACCGGCGACCCTCTGGTTTGCAGCCCGCGCTCAATCCACTGAGCTACACCAGCCAGGCTCTAATGATAATTTTGAGAAGTTATTGTTAATATCATCATTGTACAGATAAGGACATACAGCTCATACAGGTTAAGTAAATTAACCATGTCATTTATTCACTCATTGAAAAATATTTTTTGAGGCCAGTTATTGACTGAGCATTGGTGAATCAAGCTGATGGGGCCTTTGTCTTCATGGATTTCTTTCCCTTTTGTGGGAGAGATAGGCATCACACTAATAAACACCACTAAACACCACTGAACACCACCCAAAAGGAATACAAACAGTGACAAGTGATGATGAGAGAAGAGATGCTGGTTTAGACTGGGGCAGTCAATGGAGAGCCTCTATGATTAAATAGCTTCTAAGTTGAGAGCTGAATGAAAAAGTGAGTGGTAAGTAAATAAGAAGTAGGAGGAAGCTGATTCTTGAAGTGCAAGATCATGACTGGAGATGCTGAGGAAAGAACTTGGTGTATTTGAGGAACTGAAGGAGGACCTGTGACTGGGGGCACTAAGTGAGGGAGTAAATTTAAAAAATCAGGAAATGGGAGAGATAAGGAAGTTCAAGTTGGAAAGTAGCTGAAGCCCACATCTATTTTATCCAAAATCTCATCTACACTTTATCTTTGAACACGTTTATTTTTTGACTGTTTCTTTTTTTAAATTATATTTTATAATATTACTCTGTAATAGATTCAGATGTACACTGTAATGGTTAGACCAGCATGTACTTTAATTAGTGGTGGTCCCCCAATATTTTAAGTACCCACCTGGCCCAATATGTAGTTATTACAATCTTTCTGACCAAGTAATCTTCATTGACAATGAACTGTTATTTCAGAATCGCACCAGAAAGATGAATCTATGTTCTTCAAAAAATCAGATGAAAAAACTCCTGAGTTTAAAAGCAAAGAACAGAGAGGTAGGACTTCTGGCCAAAATGGAGGAATAGGTAGATACACTTTGCCTCCTTGCACAACCAAAAGAAGGACAACAAATTTAAAAACAAAAAACAACCAGAACTGCCAGAAAATCGAAGTGTATGGAAGACCAACAACCAAGGAGTTAAAGAAGAAACATTCATTTAGACTGGCAGGAGGGGTGGAGATGGGCAACTAGAGCAGAGAGGATGCACAGCAAGGCAGTAGTTGGAGGACTGGGTATGCAAGGCAGTGGCTGGCCATCCCACATTTGTGTGTGGATTAACTGGGAGGAACAACTGGGGAGCAAGACAGACCATGCAATCCAGGGTTCCAGCATGGGGAAATAAAGCCTAAAAACCTCTGACTGTAAAAATCTGTGGGGGTTGTGCCAGTGGGAGAAACTCTCAGCCTCACAGACTTCATTGGAGAGGCTCACGGGGTCCTAGAACATACACAAACCCACCCACCAGGGAAACTGTACCAGAAGGGCCCAATTTTCTGGTGGGTACTGGGGGAAGTGACTGAAAGCTGTCCGAGAGCCAAGTTAGTAGCACTGTTCACCCTAGGACCCTTCCCCCACATACAGCACCACAACACAGTGACATGGGTTACCCCACACTGGTGAATATCTAAGCCTCTACCCCTTACAATATAACAGGTGTATTGAGACAAAGAAATATCACCCAAATGAAAGAACACATCAAAACTCCAGAAAAACAACTAAGTGATGAAGAGACAGCCAATCTATCAGATGCAGAGTTCAAAACACTGATAATCAGGATGCTCACAGCAATCATTAAGCATGGTCACAAAATAGAGGAAAAAGTGAAGGTTATGAAAAGTGAAATAAAGGAAAATGTACAGAGAATCAACAGTGAAGGGAAGGAAACTGGGATTCAAATCAACAATTTGGAGTAGAAGGAAGAAATAAATATTCAACCAGAACAGAATGAAGAAACAAGAATTCAAAATAATGAGGAGAGGCTTAGGAACCTCCAGGACAACTTTAAACATTCCAACATCAGAATCATAGGGATGCCAGAAAGAAAAGGGGAAGAGCAAGAAATTGAAAACTTATTTGAAAAAATAATGAAGGAGAACTTCCCTAATATAGCAAAGGAAATAGACTTTCAGGAAGTCCAGGAAGCTCAGAGAGTCCCAAAGAAGTTGGACCTAAGGAAGCAAGGCACATCATAATTACGTAATGCAAGATTAAAGCTAAGGAGAGAACCTTAAAAGCAGCAAGAGAGAAGAAGACAGTTATCTACAAAGGAATTCCCATAAGACTATCAGCTGATTTCTCAAAAGAAACCTTGCAGGCAAGAAGGGGCTGGAAAGAAGTATTTGAAGTCATGAAAGTACATCCAAGATTACTCTATCCAGCAAACCTATCATCTAGAATGGAAGGGCAAATAAAGTGCTTCCCAGATAAGGTCAAGTTAAAGGAGTTCATCATCACCAAGCCTTTATATGAAATGGTAAAGGGACTTATCTAACAAAAAGAAGAAGATCAAAACTATGAACAGTAAAATGACAGTAAATGCAAAACTATCAACAATTAAACCTATAAACAAAAACAAACTAAGCAAACAACTAGAACAGGAACAGAATCACAGAAATGGTGATCACATGGCGGTTTATCAGTGGGGAGGGGAAAAGAGGAGAGTGGGGGAAAAGTACAGGGAGTAAGAAGCATAAATGGTAGGTACAAAATAGACAGGAGGAGGTTAAGAATAGTATAGGAAATATAAAAGCCAAAGAACTTTTATGCATGACCCATGGACATGACCTTGGGGGGTGCTGGTGGGAGGGATGGATGAAAAGAAGGAGGGGATAAAGGGGAGAAAAAAAACGGGACAAGTGTAATAGCATAATCAATAAAATACACTTTAAAAAAAAGCAAAGAACTGACAGTGCTTTCTTAATGTATCCTATCCTAGTATGCCCTAAACTCATAGCATCTCTACACAGAGTTTGGCTAAGGAAAAAGGAAACCTGAAGTAATGGAAATGGTTGTGGGCTGACCTGCCAAAACACTTTGCCCCCAGAGAGCCTGAGTTGTGCCGGGGACACTGGGGATATGAAAGGCAGACATGAACAATATAGTGGAAGTAGGGAATTCTATTGCACGAGAGAGGGAGTTAGAAACCATGATTGCTGTCCCTTTCTGCTTCCTCCCAGATCTGTGACCTTGTGCTGGTCCTCATTTCTCTGAGCTTCAAATTCCTTATCTAAAAATGGGATTATATTCAATATTTTTCATCAAGGGGTTTCCATTAGAATAATCTGAGACAATAAATGTAAAGAACAGTTTTTGTGTGTGGTAGAAGTGAGTGCTCGACAAATGTTCTTTTCAATCCAGGGTCTCTCGACCTCAGCTTTATGGATATTTTAGACTGGGTCATTCTTTGCTGTGGAGGGTTGGGGCATGAAGACTTGGAGTTTGAAATGGCTGCCTTTTGACAAGAGGCCAGTGGGATAAAAAATAACCTAAGGCTGTTCCATTCATTCCAGGGCCACTTCTGCTCACTTTCCAGGTCTTCCATCAAGGGGGCAGGAGTATTTAATATGATTTGTCTGAAACCAGGACATTCTTTGGGCTCTATTTTCCTCTTAGACAGGGTTACTGGGTCTTATAGCAAGGGGCACCTGCTCTCATTCTACTCTTCTTGCTCCCTTGATAAGTAAACCTAGGCAGAGTGTCTGCTTGATCCAGGCCCATGTGTGGCTCTTTCCTTTTCTTCTCCAGCTCCAGCTTCTGAGCACAGAGCTGAGTGGGTAAGTTAGACAAAGGCCTTCTCTGCAGATCTGACCATCCATCTCCCATTTCTCCCTCTTACGGCCTCTCTGCACAGGGAGAATTGAATGCCCTGCTCTCAAGATTTAGATTAAAAAAGCAGAAAAGAAATGGATGGCTCACTTCAGTCTCTAGCCCAAGGCATCCATTCTAAATCATGAAATATTTCACTGGGTTATTGGATCCTGACTCATAGACTAGTGATATGATATTTTGATTCATATTCTGCTATTCTTTGTATGGCGACTTGTCTTCTCCATGGGGAATATGGGCAAGTGGCAAGGCCAGGTCCTCTCATTCTGAATCCTTGATCATATAATACTATCTTACACCATCTCATCTTCAGTCTGCACCTCCAAGAAGGAGAAGGAGATGTTTAGGAAGGATTAATAAGTTCCATTTTGAGTATGTTATCTAAATGTGTAAATGTCCATTGGGAACTTAGAAATTTGGTCAAAGACCTTAGGATAGAAAACTTCTTGGGATTTTTTTCTAGTCTAGGCATGTGTATGAATATACAGAGAGGCTTTTTACAACTAATCTTTATTTCCTTGTCACATTTCAGAAATAAATCCCTTCTTGAAATTCTAACTTATCTATTGCAAAACTTCACACGAAAGAAAATATTTCCACCTCAGATAACTGCCTTTATCTCAGTGCTAAAGCATTGGGACCAACCAAAGAATGCAGCTGTAGAAACCCAGAGATCTGCAAGATAAGCCTACAAAAGCATTTGAATTGACCTCAGCAGTTGGAGTCATGCATAATTTAAATATTTTCCTACAAAGACACATAAAGTGGATGTGAGTGATCTGAGCCCCTGCCGTGTGCTAGGCATTGTTCCTGGCATTGGAGCTATAAAAAGGGATCAGGCACAGTGAGTGATTCTAAGCCCTGACTGTGAGTCAACATCACCTGTGAAGGGTAAAATAAAATAAAGATGTGCAGGTCTATACCCTGGGAATCTTGAGTCAATAGGTCTTATTTGGAACCTGAACTTCTGTATTTTTTAAAAACATACCCAGAGATGATTCTAAGGAACAGCCAGAATGTAGAAGAACCTCAACCAAAGGAGGTCCCCCACTCAGTGGGGTATTCAGATACACACTCAGCTACGCACAGTAACATCTTGCATTGCAATGGTGTAGACGGGGGTGGAAAGGGGACACAGAGAAAGTGAAGAGGATTGCCTTGGCCATGGAGGCTTCATGTCTTTGAGGTAGCAGTCATGCTGGACTATGTATGTGTGTGGAGGTTCTCCAGGTTGATAAAGAAAAGGATATGCCAGATAAAAACGATTATGTGTAAGGCATGCTTAATGTTTGTTAGTTTTGATTTAAAAAGCAGAATACATGGGGCAAAAGAAATTTTAAACTCTGTGATCTTTAAAACTACATAACTTTTGCTACTTTATCATTACTGATGTTGTACAGAACAGGAGTTATGTCTTCGATGATTTTTTTTGTCATTGTCAGCACCTGGCAGGATGCTGGAAGCCTGGCAGGCATTAGTAATTGTTGAGGCGATGACTTTGGGGCGACGTGTGGGCCTTGTCATTATTTTTCACTTGCATTTGTATTTTTCTGAAATTTTGAGGGCCAAGAAAACATTGACTTTGACTAAGGAGGTCACATCTGTGCCATCTCTGCGAATCAATCAGCGCCGCTGAAATAGCTACTTAGCATTCTGCTGACAGCTCGCCCTGCTCTGGCGAGACAAATACACTCATCTGCCACCTCAGTAAGTGCTGAGAATTAGGCAACCAGAATTAGAGGCACTCAAGTTCCTAATGTCTCCTGCTTCAGGTGGCTCTCAACACGGAAAGGACAGGTTACCCCAAATCATTTCTCCTGTCCCAAGGACCACTGGATGATTTTCATTTCCATGTTCTGTGCAGGACAGAGCCCTAAAGAACAGATGAACTTGCAAACACACAAGTCCTAGTGTAATTCTTTGCTCTACTTTCTTTTCATATCAGGTTTATCTTTAAATTTTTGTCAGAGGCACACTGAATGCCAGGTAATCATAAGGAGGGAGTGATTTGTATGTCAACTAAAGGGACTGCTCCAGCTCCATTTGTGCTATTTCCTGAGATTCTGCTTCTTAAGTTGGCTGGATTGATAACTCCGGATGGTAGATGTTTTTGCGATAAAACACAAGAAAACCTGCAATAGGGATTTCAAGGATGTAAAACAAAAGAGCAGATGCCACCAAGGGACTTTATGTGCCAGACATCAGTTCTGAAGGTCGGTTCACCTTTTGCCTTTCCTTGGCATGGTTGGAACTCCAGGCCACTGAAGTTCCTGGGAGGGTGTGGTAGAATTCTTTACTTCATGGTAATGTATTCTCTGTGGCCATCAAAACATTAATGATCTTTCATGTCTTCCAAAGCAACATGCTATATTCTTCAGAGTACTGAAATCAACCAACTTTACTGCCACCCTCCATCCACAATATGCTCCTCTGTCACCCAGCACCCCATCAACATCTATCTCGGGCTCCATGGTGATGTTAGTGCCCATAAAAGAAATTTATGGGTTCCATATGTTTGGTTACAGATGGGGAATGGGGATGTTGAAGGACACGAAGGAAAGAAGGCTTGTACTTTGAACATCAGTTCAGTAGTTAGATTGTCTGAGTCTGAATCTTAGCTCTTCCCTTTATTAGCTCTGTGACCTTGAGCTAGTTACTTAAATGCTCTGGCCCTCTGTTTCCTGATCAGCAAAACTTTCCTGTTCAGAGGTCTGAGATTTTAATACATTAGGAGACTTAAAGAAGTTGGACTTGTGCACAGCATGCAGCTAGCACTCAGTAAATGTTAACTATTATTTAGTATTATAAACAAAGTGAGTGTGTATGTATGTGTGCACAAACACAGAAATTTATGTCATCCAAACTTTTAAAAGGCTTTGAGTCATCAATATAACTCTCGTAAGAGAGTGAGAAAATGACTGGGTGAGAATTACACAGCCCTTTCTCTCCCATGGAGCAATGAGGCAGGCTCCAGGAGATAAAGGCAGTTATCTGAGAGCGTTACCTAGGGAGGGAGTCATGGAGTCATTAAAATAGTTGAGTCCCTTGCTGACATGCTCTGAAAAATTCTACTTTTATCTCCAAAGCAAAAGCTGAATTAGTTACTCAAAATAAATTAACAAAGTATAACCGTCCGGCTCAGTGAAGGCAGAGCCACAGATCTCCCAGAACTACTCCCGTTTCTGCAAAATGTCAGTTCCTTGGTTCCTCTCCTTCTGATCTCTGAGTTGCCATTGCATATTTGGATCACTTACTTAAGTGTTAAATTTTGCAAGCCCACAAAGGCCTTTAGCTCTCCGGTGTCACAAAAAAGGTGCTTCAGGGCACATACATTATATAGACTGTCAGAGACTGTTGCTCCCCAGCTCCACTCCCACACAATGAAATAGGAGCCAGAGAATCCTGCAAAAAGACAAGCCTTATTTTCCGCAATTAGCTTTAAAGTACCTCCAGGAAATGGCTTATCTCCCTGCATTCCCAGTTTTGGATCACAGGGCAATCTATTTAAATGACGAATTACAAAAGTCATCAAAGGCACCAAGGAGCATTGCCTTTGAATGCCCACCTCCCAGGTTTTACAAGGCCTGCTTGGCTTGGCAGTGATGAAACCACTTAATAGTCCAGCGCAGGCGAATGTTAAAAAAAAAGAAAAGGTGACCATATGTGGTTCAGTTTCTCAACTTTCAGATTTCACACTTAACGTTTGTCATTCTGTTACTGGACACCTGTTTAAATTATTTTAAAATGTTAAAGTGTGTTGTTTAAAGCAAAATCAAGAAAGAATGTTTGGGGTTATGTTGTCATCTTCTGATCACTAAAATCATGACAGAAAATGTTTTCCATGATCCCCATCAGGACTGTAACAAGAATACACTCTTCCCCTGTCAATCTTTTCTTGGGGGGAAGAACCCGTTTGGGGAGCAGATTGGTTTGAGAGAGATCAGGGGCACTTTTGAAATCATCCTGGTCATTGGTATGAAAGCCCAGTGTGGGGAGAGAATGGTGGTCAGAAGCAGGGGAAGCCCTTGGCAGCTGTAAAATACAAACAAGCTTGTGCTTCTTCAACTATAAAGGCCAAGAGGTAATGAGGTGTCAGTTGAATTGTACCCCTTTCAGGTGTGTCGGTCAAGCCCAAGGAGATACACATCAATTGCCCTATATTTCCTTTCTTCAAAGGGTATCCATTTGGTAAAAACATAATTGTCCCATTTGCAGCTGTTAAAACTACACACACAGTCTAATGCTACCGCAAATGTTATTTCCCTAGGTCTGTAGGGTTTAGGCATGTTTGGGGATATTACAGAAGAAGAAAGAGCACCAGCTGTCCTGAAGGTATTGTAAAACATGGTGAGTTAACCTGTACAATAGCATCAGAGTCAGGTGTGACTTTAGAGTCTTGTTTGGGGTTGAACTGCATTCTCCAAATGGGAATCAGTAGGAACTGAATAAACGAAGGCCATGTTTCTTTTCCATCCCCTTCCCTATTTTTTCAGAGATGAAGGGGGCATTTTATATGGCAAATACATAGGATTTCTTACCAAGAATTCCTGTGACTGTCCCATTCTCCACTTCAAATTTTTCTCTGACATGGCAGAAGTCCACCATCAGAAAAGTACAGAACCCTGTGTTGACATTTCATTAGAGCGACACTTTCTATGAATAGTTAATGGCCCAGAAAGATGAACCCTCTGTTTCTGGTTTCCACTTTCTTGTACTGGTCAGTACCTTGTAGGAATTGGGATGGGGAGAAGACAGTTTCCCTGGCTCAGTAAGCTCTGAATTGAGAAATAAGAAGCAGATTCTTTTCCCATTCAATCTCCAATCATATACAAACATAAAATCATGGAGGAGATTTTTAGGACCTTAGATTATATAATACTTAATGTTAAGTAAAGAAAGAATTTTGAGGGAGGCATAATGATCAAGCACAGCTGATGAGGATATGAAATTATTTCTCTTCTCTTCCTTGATCTCCTTCTCCTCCTCATTATTATTATTTTGATATCATTTAAATACACTGGAAGTCACCACTTATACTCTGTGGGGTCAATACAAGGCTCTCCCACCACCTGTGATGAGGGCTGGCCAGGGAGCCCTAGCCAGAGGGAATGTGTATTGTTTTGGGAATAAATTGTATCTCTCTCCTTATCTCCTTTTGGAAGTAGCTTCTTGTCCTGTGACTGCTTTTTGACCATTTCCTTCTGCACGTACACACTGATGTAATGTAGCTCTGGCCACACGTAGGTATGTGCACCCTGGATCCATGCTGTCTTTGTCTGAGACCCCTTATAACACATGTGGCAAACACAAGGCTTGCGGGCTGAATCCGGCCCTCCGCCTTGTTTTATCTGGTCCGGCACCTTGTTTCTACCTGGCGGCAGCACTGAGCTCCTTGCCCTTAGTGAAGGATTAGTTACATTTATACAGTCCTAAAATTATATTCGGCCCCTTTGAAGGCAACCACGAGGCTGATGTGGCCCCCGGTGAAAATGAGTTTGACACCCCTGCCCTATAGTGAACCTCAAACTGGAGGACGCAAGGTCTCTCTTGCACAGACCTGCCACCATTGGTGCACTGCCCTGTCATGTGAGTAATAAATAGCATGGCCACATCTGCTAGTCCACCAAGTGTTTTTTTCCTGAATATCACGAACACTTGAGCAGCTCCCCAGTTTGGGGCTCCTGTGCTACATACTCCAATTATGAAGAATGTTTTACCTGGGTATAAAAATTTGCACAATAGTAGAGATACTTCAATGTATAGAGTTTGAAGAAAATCTCTAATCTCATACCCTGAGACTTTTCATTAATTCATGTATCTCATTTTCTCAATTCATTTTCTTAATATTTATTGATCAACTACATGTCAGACACAGAGTCAGAGAGTACAATATTGCTTTACATTTGTGTTAGTGTACAGGACTTTTATTTTTATCAAGGATTCAGAAGTGACTGAATAACTAAACCAGGAGGCCCTGAAAAAAAAATCCTAATACTCACGCTAGGCCTCAAATCTGAGAAGTAAACATACCTGCATTGCTTCTTCCTGAAAACATATGTTTCTTGTTTTATTTTTTTTTTTTGCTTAGGTGCAATCAAATCATAACTTAGCCATACTTCCTGATGAGATTTTGCTGATCCAGAAACTGGTGAAAAATTTCACTTTTCTTCTTTCTTCAGTTACTGAGGTAGCAATGCCTGTCATTGTGCAAGAGCAAATATTGGCTAGCGACTTGGACATTAGATGGATTTGGAATGTTAGTGCCAGAAAGGGTGGAATACTTAGAAATAAATTTCATCAAGGAGGTTAAAAAAATGTGTGCCCAGAAAACTATAAGATATTGATGAAAGAAGTTGATGAAAACACAAATATATGAAAAGATATCACATGTTCATAGATTAAAAGAAATGATATTGTTAAAATATCTATACTATTCAAAGTTATCTACAGATCCAATGCACTTCCTATCAATATTTCAATGGCATTTTTCACAGAAATAGGAAAAACAATTCTAAAATTGATATAAAACTAAAAAAGACACTGAAAAGCCAAAGTGATCTTGAGCAAAAAGAACAAAACTGTAGGCATTACATTTCCTGGTTTTAAAATATGCCACAAAGTTATAGTAATCAAAACAGTATGGTATTGGCATAAAAGTAGACACACAGACTAATATAACAGAATAGAGATCCCCAAAATAAATCTGTGATCAAATGATCTTAGAAAAGGTGGCAAGAACGCATAATTGAAAAAGATAGTCTCTTCAATAAATGGTGTTGGGAAAACTGAAAATCCACATGCAGAAAAATGAAATTAGACCCTTATCTCACACTATGCATAAAAGTAAACACAAAATGGATTAAAGTTTTCAAGGTAAGACCTAAAAACTGTAAAACTGCTGGGTTGGCCAAAAAAGTTGTTTCATTTTTTTTTCCATACGATGGCTCTAGTAGTGCTTAGTTGTCTTTAACTTCATTCAAAACAATTTTGTTAGATTGTATCGTGACACCTATTATATCAGCATATGTTTAAAAAAACATCAACATTGGTGAATTTTTGTGCAGCCATTTTAATATTGAAGATGGAAGAATGTCTGCAACATTTTTGGCATATTATGTATTATTATTTCAAGAAAGATAAAAGTACAACTGAAATGCAAAAAAGAATTTGTGCAGTGTATGGAGAAGGTACTGTGACTGATTGAACATGTCAAAGATGGTTTGTGAAGTTTCTTGGTACTATTGATATTTTGGCCAAATAATTCTTTGCTGTGGGGCTGGCTGTCTTATGCATTGGAAGGTGTTTAGCAGCATCCCTGGCCTCTACTCACTAGAAGCCAATAGCAGGAGATAGCCAGCATACTCAAAATATCCAAATCAATAAAGTTATTGGTGCAAATGAAAAATGTGTCTCTTATTTTACAGAAAAAACTAAGCGGACTTTTTGGCCAACCAAATGAACTGTATTAGGTCCCAATACAGAACACAGGGAACCAGCTTCTTGATATTTATCTTGGCAATAATATTTTTTGGATATAACCCCCAAAGCACAGACAACAAAAGCAAAACCAGACAAGTGGATTGCATCAAACTCAAAAGCTTCTATGCAGCAAAGGAAACAAATGGAGTGAAGAGACAACCTGCTAACTAGGAGCAAATACTTACAAACTTTACATCTGAAAAGAGTTAATATTCAATAGCAAAAATCAAATAACACAATTAAAAAATGACCAAAGGGCTTGAAGAGACATTTCTCAAAAGAGGACATGCAAATATTTAATGGATATATGGAAATATATTCAATTTCACCAATCATAGGGAATTGCAAACCAAAACCAAAATGAGAAATCACTTCACACCTTTTACAATGTAAGGATGTGAAGTAAAGGGAACCTTTATACACTGTTGGTAGGAATGCTAACTGGCACAGCCATTATGAAAAACCGAATGGAGTTTCCTCCAAAAACTAAAAATGGAACTAAAATATGATCCAACAACTCCATGTCTGCATAGATATCCAAAGTAAATGAAAACAGGATCACGCAACAATATCTGCATTCCCATATTCATAGCAGCATTACTCATAATATCTAAGACATGCCAGCAAACTCTGTGTCCATTAACAAATTCATGGATGAAGTAAGTGTGGTGTAGATGTACCATGTAATATCACTCAGCCACGAGAAAGAAGAAAACCTGTGTCCTTTCCTATTTATCTTTGAACAATGACACTTAGCATGTAGACTAGCACAGAATAGTTTTCAGTGAATTACCTAATCTGTAGTAACATATTCTTCCCTAGCAGACTTCAACAGTTATTAGCAAGATAGTGAGGCATTTTAATCCTTCCATATTGTAAACACTCAATGTCTGTGTTTAAATTCTAGCCTTAGATTCACTCGGACTCTGGTTCTAACCCAGGACATACTTCTAGTGGCATGATTTGGGCCACACTACAAAGCAGAATCAAGTCTGTCACAACACAGTGGGGGGATGACAGCTGTATAACAGGGTCGTTATAATCGCTCGATAACTGATACGCACCCTCAGTCTGGTACTTGCACATACCACTGACTAAGAACATCAAAGGTTTACTCTCTCTGAAATAGATCCCTGCTTTTCAGACGTGAAGTTGTGAACCACACTGATGGTATCATAGAAGGTACGAGTTCTTTACTTAAAAAGAAAGTTTAACAGACTTATTTGAAGAGTCAAAGGATCTAAATATTCCAAGACAGACTTTTCTGGCCCGTATCAGAGGATCTTTAAAAATTAGATTCATTCTATTGAATATACAGTTATTTTAAGAAGTTGGTATAAATAAATAGAAGCTGGAAAAGATAGAAGGGAAAAAGTAATTTCAAAAAAATAAAAGGAGTGAGTGGGGCAGTTATAATGCAAATTGGTTGGGGCTGACAACATCTGGAGGGTGTTTATAGCAAATTCCATCAAGATCATACATATAAAATGCTCAGCATAGTGTCTGGTGTGCTAGGGCATTATCATAGGTAATGAGATAAGTGTGAGTTCCTTTCTTATTGGGAACAGAAATAGAATAAACTGGGAAGACAAAGACATGGGATCCAGAATGAGAGAGAACAGAGAGAAGGGTAAGAGGTGGGGGACAACAGGGTAACAACACTCGTAATTTACAAGTATTCTGGGTAGAGGACATTGAAATGATATAACACAGGTGTAATAATAGATATCCACTTCCCTCCATGCTCCACAAAGTCAAAGAGAAATTGGGATATTTTAACACTAATGGAAATGCAGGCCAGCAGTTAAGTGACCCCAGAACTGCCTTTGCTTTTTCATCCACTTGTTTATTACATGAGCTTTTACTTCATGGTTGCCTAATCTGTGCCAGGTTCTGTGGGAGACACAGGGACCCAGGAGTGATGATGACACATTCTGGTGGGGGGCCAGGACAGTAAACAAATAAATAGAGACCTAGAGAAGATATTTTCAGATAGTGGTAAGTGGTAAGAAAAAAATGAGACCAGATGATATGGGAGTGATGGGTAGGGAATCAAGGGAGGCAGTTATGAGCAGATGACCTTTGGGCTGAGCCACAATGTCAGCAAGGGCCAGCCGCACAAATCAGTGGAGGAAACAGGAGGGTAGCATGTGCCCATGGCAGGAAGAACTTGGCATGTTTGGGGAAAAGGAGAGAAGTCGGTGTGCTTGAGCTTAGCGACCAAGGCTGGTGGAAGACTGACAAGCTGGGCTGCAATGCGGAGTAGCCCTGTGAGGTGTGGTAAGGACCTGGGTTTTTAGTAAGTGCAAAGATTTCCACTGGATGGACGCTTAGCTTGTTGCAATTCTGTAGGCTTGTATTTTTTGTCAAACTGATTCATCAAAAATTTACCGAGTATGCTAAAATCCCTTCAAAAGAAAGACCTCTTCTTCTTTTCCTTCTTCATCTCTTCCTCCCTCTCCTCTTCCTTCTCCTGCCTCTTTACACACACACACACACACACACACACACACACACACACACACACACACAGCAAAGCAGTACATTATTCAGGGAAGTGTTCCCCACCCTCAGTGTCAGGAGAATCATCCTTTGGAGACGGGAGACCGGCTGACCAGCCGCTTCCACCTCCATGCTCCTGAGATGCCTCTCTCCTTTGGAGCCTCTCTCCCTCCTGCCTTCGCCAGTGCTTTAAAAAAGTTCATAATAAAATAAACACATATTTGGCTGACCTTCCTTCCTTCCTTCCTTCCTTCCTTCTTTCCTTCCTTCCTTCCTTCCTTCCTTCCTTCCTTTGGCTTTTAAGGCGTGGCTTTCTCCTCTGGGTCTACAGAAGCTGCCCCTTTCCTTCATGCAGACACCGAGGAAAAGCCATGGTACCCTGACAATCCCTACCACTGAGTTCAAGACCCATACCCCACCCACACCTGGTCTGGGACACTCTTGTCCCAAAGAAGAAATTTTAGTTTACCAACCAATACTGAGGCACAACTACTTATTTGCAAACCTTGTTGCCTTTTTAAAAATTAAATTCTGAAAATATGCAAAACATGCAGGGTTAAAACTAGACTTCCAGTTTGGGTCATCTGGCCTGATTTCATTTTCCAGGTTCATCTATTATCACTTTTCCTAAGTACCCTATACTTGGAACACACGGAGCTTCTCACCTGTATATGAGTGGGCCATACTCGTTCATGGCTGTGTGCTTTGGCTCATTTTTCCTCTCTTCCCCTCTCCTCCTCATTAAAACCTCACATTCTACAAACTTCCAATTATAAGTCCTGGGGATGCAATGTACAGCATGGTGACTATTGCTGACATTAATGTATTGTATATTTGAAAGCTGTTAGGAGAGTAGATCTTAAAAATTCTCATCATAAGAAAAGAAATGTGTAACTATGTGAGATGACGGATGTTAACTTATTAAATGATTGTGTTCCGTACTATAAACTTATGCAATGTTATATGTCAATTATAGCTCAATAAAACTGAAAGAAAGCCAATAAAAGTTCCTATTCATCCTCCAAGGCCTTGCCAAAGAGTGGCTCTTTCTGAAGCTTCTCTGACTTCTGTCCCTCAGAAGAGTTACTTTCTCCATCTCTTTGCTTGGTAGGCATTTATCACATTCTACAAAATAGTTATTTACAATTTGACTTTGCCAATTTGACTGAGTCCCTCAAAAGCAGCTGTCTTCATCTTATTTATCTTTTGATCTTCTCCCAGAACCCATCATTGTGTCTAGCATCTCTAAGTAATCACAGGATAGTTTGTTGAATGAATAATTATGGGACATATCAACATTTAAAACATAGATGTGGCTCATGGATCTCTGGTTGAGCCCTTAAGGAAGTGGAGCAGATGGGAACAGGTGGTAGGAAGTATAAAAGGACAGGCGTCAGCAGAGCCAAATCTGTCACTGTCAATGAGTTGCAGCTGTCTCTGGAGTTAGGCCTCCCCACAAGTAAAATGAGACTAAAATTTTTGACCCTTCTTAGTCCTTTCAATTGTTAGAAGATCAAATGGGATAGAATAGTCAAAAGTACTTTGTAAACTCTAAACCATTATATAACCAGCCATTATTTAAATATATTATATAATTAATATATATTATATGCTATAATATATAATGATCACATACTGTTATTACTAACTGCAAATATTACTGCATGGCACTATATTGTAGAAATTGTACAACAGATTTATCTCTTTCCATAGGAGTAGAGCTGCCCTTCCTCCCCAACCTCCAACATATCTAAAACATACACACTCATACATGCACTGACTGGTTGCTTGTCTGAGTTGCGGAGAATTGCTTATTGAGGTCTTCCTGTTAGACTGCTGGACCGTGAGGCTGCAAATAAAAATCCAAGGAAGCCGAGAAATAATTCTTCCGATAGTAACTGTTGTGCTCAGTTCAGCAAACACTGACTGAGCAGCTTCTATTTGCCTGGTACTATCTGGGGAACTCGAGGTAATTCAATGAAAAAGGAGGCAAAGGGTCTGACCTCAGGTCTCCCCTAGCTCTGTAGGCCAACTCTGTGACACAGGGTTTTCATGGGAAGGTCTTGCCTCACTTGCTGTGGGAGTGTGGGCACAGTTAGACTTCTTGGAGAGCCTTTTACCTGGCCGGAGTGGGAAATGCAGTCAATAAAGCGATTGTTGGATGCATTTTGTGACTTCGTAGAGGATTCTCTCTCTGACATGTTGGAGGGGACAGCTGCTGAACTCATGTGATACTGGAATACCTGGCACTCTTGGTCTTTACACACGTTTAGGATGGTTGCAAGTTAAAGACTGGGTAGTTCTAGAAAATACAGGTAGTTCAAAAAAGCTCACTCACTTCCCCAACAAGAAAGAGGAACCGGCATCTATGCCAGCGGAAGTATTATTGGAGCGGCAGAGCCATAATGCCCCAAATGTGTTCAGGACTCTTGAAGTGAGGGTTTGGCAGTGTTGTTTATTCAAACGAAGATCCTGCTTCATTACAAGGAAGAAGTCTCTGTTTTCGGCGGATCGATCCCACTGACAGGAGCAAGAGGAGGCAGAAGAAACATCACCTGCCTGACTGAGATGTTCTCCTATACGTCACACACCTCTTTAGGAGGAATTAGCGCCTTCGATAAGAGGGCTTGGAGAATTTTAATGTTAAGCTGATTAGAAGCCAAATGTCTTGGTTTAGTCAGAGGCCCCCCCAGGTTTCCTGGGAGCCCTGACTGCACGGGTCCAGATGGTCTTTGTTGGCTGCACTGTTCTCAGCCACAAATCCTGCCAGCTCCACACTCCCAGCCCCACTCAGAGGGGGAGAGGCTGCCCCCGCCTCCTTCGGTGCTTCCACAAATGCTTTACTGTCTCAGCACCCAGTGAATATCAAATCATTAAAATAGCAATAACAACCTGAACTTGGCATATCCCTTCCAAAGTCTTGGACAGGAGACAGGAGATACTGAACTGACTGTTGGAGGGAGAGAAAGGGGTCCAACCTTTCCCTCATCACAAATGATAATCATAGCAGTGATATATTGTTGATGTAGTATCAATAATAGTAGTGTCTGGCAAGGAGTCAGGTACTGGGATGAGAAATTAAATACCTTTCCTCACTTAAGCCTTCACAAAACTTCTTGAGATATGGATGTTAACCTCCATGCTGCAGGCGGGAATAGCTCCGGGAGTTGAAGTAACTTGCCCAAAGCTGCCAAGTAACGGAACAAAGATTCAAACCCAAGCCTGTGACATTCCAGAGCGCATCTCTAAAATTCTGCCCCCCTCCCCAGCCCAGTTCTCATCAAGGCTATTTGAATAACAGGAAAAGTGGCCTGAGGGGCAAGCGGGGACCTTCAAGTTCCTCACTAGCACCCAAGGGGCAAAAAGTGAGTTGTAGAAGGTGAGGCTCTGAGATGGGGCTGCAGTGGGCAGATAAAGAAAGTAAAATAAAGAAAATAAATTAATGCTGTTCTTTTACAGTCTGTCTTCTGAGCCCACTACCCTCAGGAGCAGTGAGAATTTTGCCTCATGTGAGCAAGTCAATTATACTGATAGTAATGGTGAGGATGATGACTACGTAACATCACAGAAAATTTTCTCAGCTGTTGAATAATAGTTGAAACAGTATCAAGGTTCATTATCCACAGAATTGTAAGGGCAGCTCACACATGAACTGCCCTGAAAACACCGAATGACCTAAGAAACTGGTTGGCATTGAATATGCCTCCATGTATCCTACTTAAAGGATGGGGACTAGAATTTTATGTACGTATGTCTATATACACATGTATATGTATATAAAGATGTATATAATTTTTGGTGAAATGAGTGGAAAATTGTGTATGCATTTGTACTGAAATATATTACTTAAAAATAAACTTTGCAAAGCAATCACTTTCAACAGCTTAAAACGCTTAATTAAAATACATCTATTGAGTTCTATGTCTACAGTTTTTGGCTTTTCCATATACAAGTATATGCAAAACAAAATTAAATGACTAGCTTTTGCTACTATATTCTCCTTGTTTCTCATTCTCAGGAATTGGGTGGGGCAGAGCTTTATCTAGAATTTCAGAAAAGGGGCATTTGCATATGAGTGTGATTATCACCGCTCTGTTCCACAGATCCTTTGGGGGAAAGAAAAGCTCAAAACTTGCAATACTTTTGAGCCATCATTAAAGGTTGGCTATAGTTGCTAAATGATTCACAGCCACCCAAGGGCCCAAGATGTGGGTTTGACCTTATGTAGCTCACATTAAATCATTAGACTGTGGTATCAGGGGCAGAATGCAGAAGGGTTGGGCAGGTGAGAGGGGGTGAAACTTTCACTAAGTAAAGAGAAGATCTTATGATTAATCCAAGGCTTGCTGAAAGGCAGGAGATACCGGGAAGGTATATGATCGCTTAATGGAAGCAGCTGAAATATGGACTGCCTCCCATTTTTGGAGAGCCTCGTAAGTGCAAGATGTCTTAGAGTTACAGAAAGTACTTCCACCAGTAATGTTCACATTTGTCAAAAAGCCTCCTCCAGCTGTACGTACCGAGGCAGATGGATGGCCAGTGATTTCTTCTTGAAAGCTTAGTCCACTCTCACTCACTCATGTGAACAATACACTACAATGTGAACTGATGTGACTGATGCACGGAGCACACTGACCCACACGCTCTCCTCTGAAACACAAAACTAATCATCAGAGGCAGCGTGATCTCTGGTTCCAGAGTCAGACTGCATAGGTGTGACTCCCAGTTCAGCCTTGTTTTCCTGGTTGCCCAATATCAGGTACTGAAATTTTCTGAGAGTGAGCTTCCCCAGTGATGCACCTGGTAGGGTTGTAGAATTAATATATGTAAAATGCTTAGAATTCCTGACTTGTCCCTCTTATGTCACACCCCAGCTTCAAACCCTTCATGGGACATCTCAGTGCCTCTAGAATAAAGTCTGAAAAGAAACCATGGTGGACAGTGTCTTCCATGATCCATCACCCCAGCCTCCTCTGACACCTCTCTTCCCCACAGGCCCCCTGCCCCCACCCTGGTCTCACTTCAGCCACATTTCCATCCATCAGAAGGCCGAGCTCTCTCCTTCAGGGACTTGGCATATTTCATTTTTCTGACTGGAAGCTTCCCACTTTCTTCCTCATAGAAGAAGAGCCAAAGTCTCATTCAAGTCTTGATTTAATGACACACAATTAGGCTTGCTTTAGACCCCCTCATACTGCACTCCCATAGCATTCTGATCTTGTCTGTAGCATGAACTACATTTATCATTAAACACAGATTTTTGCATTTTAAAAGTGTCTGCTCTGGCCACTTTATACTGACCTTAAGTATATGCCAGTGATTAACACAGTATCTGACATTTTAATAGAGGCATTGAGAAATGTCGGCCGAATAAATAAGTGAATAAATGCAAGTCTGCCACAGGCTGTCGTTGGTACCTGGTGCTCCACAACAGTAGAGATAGTTCCCAGTCTATTCACAGGGGCCCAAATTACAAGTATTTGGGAAAACTTTTATTGGTCCTAGTTAGGTTTGTGGCTAGAACTCGGTGATGGTTTCCTAGCTACATATTCCACTTAACCATGAACTCATCAAGTGGTATCCATTACATATGAGCAGCTGTTCGCGTGTCAATCATAACAGTATTTTTCAAAAATTCCACTACCGTACTTCTAATGTCTTTCTACTGAAAGAAGTAAAAATATTTTTACATGTTTTTAAATAGATTTTAGTGGCTATTTGTGTGCCCATCTCCCCACTGGGTCCTATAGTCTTCGTGGCTGAAACATAGTGAATCTAACATAAAGCATGAAGAAATTGTTTCATTAAAATCATTTTAAAATATTGGTTACCCTGCGTTCTATACAACCACCTGCCCTGTGAACAACAAATATTCACTATTACAAATGCATGTATAATGTGTGTGAAGTCAACTACAAGCTGACACGTTATTGGTGTTATTATTCACAATTACCTGATTGCTGATGATGCCCAAGGCCATGAGGGAAGCACCTGACCTCCCTGTGCCACATTCTTAATAACCATCTATGCCATCTGCTGCATGTCACCTGTCATTGTGTTCGGCTCCTTTGTTCTCGTAGTTGTCCAGTGCTTTCTGCTCAGAGTCAGCCTATCTCAGGTTATCACGGACTCTACCCACTGTGTATTTCTGACAAGGCTGGATCTAAGCTGCATCACACTGCTTCAGGTTGGTTGTATGGTTCTTCATGATCAGTGACTTGGCCTGCCCTGTGTTCTATAGCTTCCCTACGGGCCATGGCTTGAACATCTGTAGGTAAAGCTGTCAATAATCTTGGCCCAGTGGTTTTAGTCTAGCACTTGTGCAACATGCAAATTAGCACAATTTTAGTCTCTCTAGGAACAATGTAGAGAAGTAGTGAGGGGCATGAACTTTGGAGTCAGATAGACCTGGGTTCTATCCTCTCTTTACGATGCATTAGCAGTGTGATTTAGAAAAAAATATGAGCCAGCTTTTTTAACTTTTAAAAGAGCCATCTTATACGTTGTCAAAAGAATTCAGTGAGACAATGTATGTAAATTATCACTATTAATACTAGCATTATTGTTACTCCTATTGCCATTATTATCATTATTATTTCAGGTTAATCCTGAGCTGATTGAATTTCACCAATCCACATGACATATGGCAGACAGCCAGAGATCACTGTCCTCCAATTAAAAGTACCTTAAAATATCTAAATAGATGGCTCAGTACTCCTTAGGGAAGCCTCCAAGCAATTTGCAGAATCTTCATGCTAATGGAAACTCTGTGGCTCGAATCATGTTGAAGGGAAGAAGGCAGATGAAATGTCAGGGCAGATGAAAGACTTGTAAATTGAAAGTTGTGCTTGAGAATCACATGGAAGCCCTTGCTATTTATTTTGCAAATTATTTTGCTTTTTAAATTTCCAAAAAGCTCAGCCTTGCCAACTAGCAAGTCAGCGGGACGCAAGATTTTGGTGAGTTTCTTATGTATACTATGTGTTCATCATAATTCATTTCATAAAATATAAAAGCACACATAGACTATATCCTTATGTACAAATATATAGCTGCATGTTTGAGGTTTGAAATTCAAGTTCACCATTTGCTCGAACTAGACAACTTTGCCCCAGGGCTATGGTTGGGGGTGGGGTGGGGGCCGTGGAGAACAAAGACGGGGGCGGGTGAACTTCTTTAGGGGTGGTTGTTTTCCATGCTCTCTTGAAACTCCATCACCTGTGGCCTCCTGCAAAGGAAGGACCTTTGTCCTGGTGACAAGGTAGTTCCAAGCAGCACTTCAGGCTTTTAGACAGATGAGTTGAGAATAGGGTGTTTTTGTAGAATTTCAAGGTCGAGGGGCCCAAATATGTTCTCCATTCTCACTGCTGGTTTGAATTTTTAATCCACTCAGTTGGGCTTGGGTGTGATGCTAAAGTGATTGGCCCTAGTCTTGCATTCCAACACCAGATGTTAGACTCAGGGTAGGGGCAGATTTGCCTTATTTACCTGTGGGGCTTCCCTGGTCACCTTCTCTGGATTTGGGACACGCTGTCATGCTGATTCTTACGTAATCTTACAGATATTTTTTATCTCAGCAGAATTTCAGCCTAACACTTACCTCTAGCAGTGTTTTCCACCATCATAGGAAATTTACAGAGATGAATTTATAATACATGCAAATACGTGTATTTATATGCACACATACATTGATAAAGAGGTTGTCTCATATAAATACATTTATATAGTTTTTATAGATTTACTTTATAAATTTTATAACTCACAAACAATATTTCTACAGCTGTTCTCGACCAGGTCAGATTTGGGAGGCAGTCTGGACAAACACCCCTCCACACTGTCCCTAAACCTTCAACTTTACATATATAATATATTTACTATATATTATATAAAAGATTGAAAGAGAAGACAAGAGCACAGAAAGGCCCCAGTGAGGTGGTACTGACTCCTTCAATCACTGTGAGCAGTCTTGCTCAAATGCAGGAGCTGAAGGCTAGACGAGGTTTGGTTCACAGTTCTCTCTCCAGGCCCTGGCAGCCCGACTCATTGCACATCATCTGTATCTTATATATAGCACCATCAGGATGCCTCACTCTGGGAGCTTTGGGGATTTGTAAATTCCATTCCAGAAAGTCACCATCAAGGTCAAGATAGGCTAAAAGCTGAGTAATGAAAGATGATTTCAACATCTAAATAAAAGGCGATCGTAAAAGTTTCCAGTGCAGAAAAGAATAATTTTACCAACTGTAGCACACATCAATGGTTTATGGTAACCATGACCTTTGCAATGAGTCTGTTCACGCCCTCTAAGGAGAGGCGAGGCCTTTTCCCCAGTCCTGGAAAGTGGACTCTCTCGTGACTTGCTTTAGTCGACAGAAGGCAATGGCAGTGAAAGAATGCTATTTCAAAGGCCAACCCTCAGAAGGTCTTGTGGGCTTCTGACCTTTTTCTTTCTCCTCCTCTCAGGCTAGTTTTCTAGAGGATGAGCCACCTGGAGCAGAACAACCTCATTATCTCAGATGAAGTGTCAGTCCTGGGAGAGAGGCCATTTTAGACCAGGAGTCCCCATCCAACCCAGCAGGAGACTCAAAATTTGAGGCCGACCAACATCAGCCAAGCTCAGAGAGAACCTCCCAGATGACCCTCCAACTTGTGAGATAGAATAATGGTTATTGTTTTGGAGTGGTTTTTACAAAGCATTATGTTACAATATTAATTAATATGCCCAAGTGTATAGAATGTGGAGACGAAGCTACAGACAAGATAAATTGTCGGTGTGACAGCTGATCATGAATGCCCTGATATTTCCTACATTGTTGAATATAACACAAGGAAAGAACGTGGGCACCAATAGCTAAAATTAATTACCTTTTAGTCCTAAGACTTTTAAAAATGGCTACTTGGAGAAGCAATGTCTAATGTGTTCTCCATCCTGTGATTCTATGACCTGTCTGTGACTTGGTGTCTATTTCTGCCCAGGGTACAAAACTCGGACACTCAAAAATGTCAGTGCTGGAACACAGGCTCTGAGAGTCTGAGGGGGAAGTCAGCTGCTCAGAATGGCATGTGATTCTGATGACTAGAAGTTAAGTTCTTGGAAGTCAGAGATTTCTTACGCAGCGGGACACTCTGCACTTAGAAACACTGGAAGAGGCTATTTATTACATTCGAGACAAAATGTTCCAAACCATTTCAACAACCCAAGACAGGGAATTAGAATCTGCTATACATTGGACGAAGGTCCCTGGGGCCTGAAGTTGTCATGGCCTGATGACAATCCCAAAGCAAGTTCTAGAGGCCTCACATGTAACTACGGAGATTCAGGCCTCCACTTAGCCCCACGGTCACAATTCCCGTTTCGGGGCTGACTGTGCCAAGGGGCAGAGGAGAAATGTTCTACTGCTTACCTACGAAGAAGTGATATCTCCTGAAACCACAAGCTGTGTTCTGGGTCCATTTCTCCCATTAGGCTTACTGGCCAATTCCAGGACCCTCGGCTATTTGCGACTGTTAGGGTTCTGCTTTTCAAACCTCAGTGGTGTGAACTGATACTTGGCCGTTTCCAGCATGCTAAATATGACTTCTGCTATCTCTGCTCTTTTGACATTAGGCAAAGACTACGTGCTTCTGTCCAGATGGTGCCAGTTTAATCATTGGTACCTAATGGACCATGGCACACCAGTGTTGACCCAGTGTACATTAGGGGTCATTTTCTGACATTTTTGCTTTGGAGAGAAGAATGGAGAACATTTGGGAGGAAAAAAATATTTGTAGTAATATAAAAATCTGATCTAAAACTTTTATTGCTAAACAGGTATAAAATATACACATATTATCAATTTAGTCATAGTATTAACCTTCTATTAAAAACCTAAAATGTGGTGCTGATTATAATTGGTTATTTATTTTTAATGTTTAAAAATTACTTGTTAGCTTTACTGATGTATACTTGTACAAAAAATGGCACTTAGATGAGTTTAGACATAGGCACATGCTCATGATAACATCATTACAATCAAGGGAATAAACATCCATCACCTCCAGCAGATTTCTTCTGCTTTTCTTGTGTGAATAAGAGCACCTAGCATGAGATTGAGCCTCTTAAGGTTTTAAGTGCATGGTTTTAAGTGTATTGTTAACTGTAGACACCATGTTGTACAGCAGATCCATAGAATCTATTCATTTTGTATAACTATAACTTTGTATCCATTGGACAACAGCTCCCCATTTTTTCCCTACCCCTACACCCATTTTATTCTTTGCTTTTATGAGTTTGACTATTTTACAGACCTCCTATCAGCGGGATCATGTAGTAGTTATCTTTAATGATTTCCAGGTCCATCCATGTTGTTACAAATAATATTCTCTTGTCTGTTTATACCATGTTCTTTGCCTAATCATCTCGATGGACACAGATGGTTGTTTCCATATTTCGGCTACTGTGAATAATGGTGCAGTGAACATGAGAGTGAACATGAGATCCCTCTTTGGGATCCTGATTTCAATTCTTTGGATACATACTCAGGTATGGGATTGCTGGATCATATGGCAGTTCTATTTTTAATATTTTGAGGACCTCTATACCATTTTCCAAAGTGGTTGTACCAATTTGCATTCCCACCAATACAGTACAGGGTACCCTTTTCTCTACATCCTCTCTAACACTGGTTATCTTTTGTTTTTCAATAATAGCCACTCTAAGAGGTGAGAGGTGATATCTCACTGTGGTTTTGACCTGATATTTAGTGATGCTGAGCACCTCTTCATACACCTGTTGACCATCTGTATGTCTTATTTTAGGAAATATTTATTCAAGCTCTTTGCCTCCTTTTTTCATCAGGTCATTTGGTTTTTTGAGTTGTGATCTTTATATATTTTGGAAATTAACTCCATATCAGATATATGGTTGGCCAATATTTCCTCTCATGCCATAAGTTGTCTTTTCACTGTTTGACTGTTTCCTTTGCTTTTTAGCTTGACGTAGTCCTGCTTGTTTATTTTTGCTTTTGTTGCCTGTGTTTTTGGTGTCCTGTTCATACAATCATCACTAAGACCTATGTGTTGAGGTTTTTTCCCCATGTTTCCTTGTAGAAATTTTAGTTTCAGGTCTTACATTTAAGGCTTTAGTCCATTTTGAGTGTATTTTTGTATGATGAAAAATAGGCGTCCAATTTGCTCAACACCATTTGTTGAAGAAACGATCAGCTTCCCATTTTGTGTTCTTGGCACCTTTGTTGAAGATCAGGTCCCCATGTATGTGTGAGTTTGTTCCTGGCCTCTCTTTTGTGTCCCATTGGTCTATGTATCTGATTTTAGGTCAGTACCATAAGGTTTTGGTTCCTGTAGCTTTGTAATATAGTTTGAAATCAAGAACTATAATGCTACCCTGACTGGTGTGGCTCAGTTGGTTGGGCATTGTCCTACAAAGCAATAGTTTGCTGGTTCCATCTCCAGTTGGGGCACGTGCCTGGTTTGTGTTTTAGGTTCCCCCCAGTCAGAGCACATGTGAGAGGCAACCAGTAGATGTTTCTCTCCCTCTCCTTCTCCTTTCCTTCACCTCTCTCTAAAACTGAATTAATAAAATCTTAAGAAATAAATGTAATGCCTTTAGCTTGTTCTTCTTTCTCAAGATCTCTTTTGCTGTTCTAGATATTTTATTCCACATAAATTTTAAGATTGTTTTTCTTCTATTTCTGTAAAAAAATGCCAGTGGAATTTTGATGGGAATAGCATTAAATCTGTAGGTCTCTTTGGGTAGTATGGACATTTTAACAATATTAATTCTTCTAATCCATGGACACGAGATGCCTTTTCATCTACTTGAGTCTTCTTTGGGTTCTTTCATCAATGCGTTGTACTTTTCAGTATATAAATCTTTCAGCTCCTTGGTTTAGCTTATTCCAAAGTATTTGTTCATGCTATTTAATTTCCCCTTTTGGATAAGTGACTTTTAGCATGTAAAATGCAACTGATTTTTATATGTTAATTCTGTATCTGCAACTTTACTGAATCATTTTTAGTCCTAAAAGCGTGTGTGTGTGTGTGTGTGTGTGTGTGTGTGTGTATAGGGCCTTTAGGTTTTCTGCATACAGTATAATTTCTTACAGCTAACAACTGTTGATCGTGTTGGTGTCAGAATTCCGACCTGTGTCTGCCTGGTTCTAGTACCAATTCTCTTTCCAGAAACACTGCTTCCTATGGACAGAGGCTCAGCTGGCAGTCTTCCGAAGTCTCTCTCTATTTCAGGGCGCAGAGGTCAGGCTCTCTGCACCCCACTTGCCGATTTGTTTGCCACTTCCACAGTAGCAGTGGGGTACTGAAGTTAGCACTCCTGTAAGAAGCCAGCTGTTTCACTTGATTCTCCCAGGAAGGCCAGAAATCAGTGTTTGAAGGTCCCCTTGAGTGGCTTCATCATCTGTGATGGAAAATTAACTTCATTCTGTGGGCCAGTAAACGGGAAACTCCAGGCCTTTATGTATTTATTAACATTGTGTTTTCACTTCGGGACTAAAGGAGTTACTCTCCTCAGAACGAGGACCCCTCTGGACTCAGGTTGGTCGTTTCTAAGCATGATTTCTAAATTGCAGTCAAAATCAGTTCTCTATATAAATCTTATTTAATGAGAGCATTTTCTGATGCATCTTTTATCAAAGGAACTGTTGACCTGGGGCTCTAGTCCTTAAAAATGACTCAGACATTAGAAGTGGATTAGCTGCCTGGCTCGTCCCCTTGGCAATGAGGCTTTCTGCCTGTTGCACACTTCCACATTCTCGTTCTGAGTGCTCTGAGTGTGTTCCCATTCCGACTCAGAAAACCTCACTGCACAGTTGGAAGTTTTGTTGTTGTTCGTTAGTCTGTTGATTTATTTTCCTGTCAGGCTTTCTTCTCTCTCTGCTTCTGCCTGAATTACCACCAGAAGCTTCCTTGTTTCTCCCTTTTTCTGTGTTAAGTTAATGGGAGCTCTGGTTGGTTGGTCTCCACAATAAATGCTGTTCATTTTCTTCCTCAGTTTTTAATCATGGAGGCACAGAGAGAGCTGTGTTCCACCAGAAGTGCTCATTTTTTGGCCTTAATTGTCATGCCCTTCGAGTCCCGATCAGGGGCTCCTTAAGCAACTTCACTGTACTCGTCCCTTATGTCTAGTCTTCATCAGATTGAATAGAATCTGTATCGTACTTGCTCCGTATTAGTCTGCTCTTTCTCCTGCTCCCTACATTGATCACATGAATATTAGTGAAAATTAATTAATTAACTAATTGCCAATCTACTTGTCTTGTCCATAGTAAACTGGAAAAAGGGTACTTGACACAACAGTACAATAGTATTCAGTAAGTGTTTGATGAATAGGCAATCAATAGATTGTTTGCTCTGAATCATCTCTTGTGAATGAATCCTCTTTTCTGCTGCTTTATTCCCACCAATTTTGTCTGTGGCCTTCACCTTTTCATCAGTCCTGACGTAAAAGTCAGGGAGATCACCTGATGTCAGTGGGTAAGTGATGTTTATGGCTCCAGTTCAACTTACTGAGCACCTACACAGTCTGGCAGAAGTAAGGCCTGCTTGAGTGTGGTTGGTAGGGTGATAATATGGGTGTAATGATTTGTAGTTTTAACTTGAACATTTCATCTAAAATATCCTATGGTGTGCTTGAGTGTGATATTATTATATTATAGAATTACATGCTTATCATTTTGTATACAAGATTTTTGTGTAATAAAAAAGGGGTGTTATTTGTCCTGGACCCTGTACTTTGTGAGGCACTGACGAGAACACACAGATGAAAAAGGCAGAATCCCTATCATTTCAAATCTAAAAAATTAGAACCATACAGTCATGAAGTAGAGTAGGGGCAAATCTAGCCAGGGCCACAAATCAAATAAAAACTAAATGATGTGGAAGATCAGTGAGGGAGAAGATAACTTCTTTTTCCTGGGTGTGGACTGGGAGTAATTTCTTTGGCTCTAAAGATGACTAAAATACACTCTTTCAGAAAAGTTAAAATGAAAAAGAGTGGACTGTGGTGGGCTAGTATATCAGGTTGCCATGGACTGACTGGATCTTCATTCCACTCAGCACTGGTAACCTCTCCCCGCCCCTGCCTGAGGCCAGGACTGGGAATGGCCCCCCACTGCTGCTACCCTGGACTTTGTAAAGAGTCCAGTGATTAGACATGCCCAAGGGACTCTGTTTGAATGTGCTCTCTGTTTACTACGGGAGCAACCCTGAAATAGCTACATTCTAAGTACGCCAGGCATTGCACATTTTCTGATTTAATCTTCAAAACAAAATCGAGGAGTAGGAATTTTATATTCCTGCCTTAAATATGAAAAATACTCACTTCTGAAAGATTAATTAACTTAGAAAGTGGCAGGGGAACCAGATAGCCTGATACCCCATTTTGAATTCTTTATCTAATCTCCCTTTGCTTCTAACTATAAAAACATACTTGAACATATTTTTCTTCTTTCCCTTTATATCAACGCTCAGGGTCTATTCATTATTTTGCTTTTAGGCTTTTCTCCCCTTTGTTATACACTCTACATATGTGCATTTGAGGGACTTCCTTGTCAACTTTTTAATGAATAATCCGTGGAAATGAAAGCACAGAGAGACCATTTCTCATCTACCATAGGTACTTCAGAGCGGTAAAGAAAATAAAGTTCAGTTCTTGCAAGTGACAACCACAGATAAGAGATACTATCAAACCAGAATTTTGAGAGGGGGTTGTAAATCAAAACAACACAATATGCAAATCAACAGATAAGGAATAGGAGTGATCAGGGTTTTTTTCACATATAAATTTTCTACTCTCAGCAAATGGCTGAGGCTCTGGAGGATCCGAGCTCCTAGAAATGCCAGTTCCCACTGCCAGGCAAGGCTGGGCACTGACAGGTTATTTCACATGCCAGGTGGCACACTGCCAGTGTGGTCTCTGTTGCAGAGCCCACCAAACCCTGGAGAAGGCTGTGATGGAGGGGAGCCCATGTTCCATAATGGTAAGAAAAGTAATAAGGCCCCCAAATGGAAGCAAAGGCCAGAGTGGAGGCTAGCAGATATCTTTGACAGGAAAAAGGTCAAAGCTGCTCCTCTGTAATACCAGGAGAAGCTGAATGGCACTTCTGTTCTGTGATGGTGGTAATGTCATTTACAATTTAAAAACAAAGCCTTTTTTGTTTGGAAGGAGACAGAATGAGGGAGAACCACAGAAAAAGCATTGTGAGTTTTGCTCTTTTGGTGCTAACTGGTTGGCGACAAGATAATTTGCGATCAGAGAATATAATAGGATTGGGTGGCGTATTTATCTTGTTTTGGGATTAGCATTCTCCTGGTTCAGGAAAGAGGGTATCAGTCAATGGCACATGGCAGACATTTGTTTCACAATATTCAGGCACGTGAAACATCCATTGCTTTGTTTTCCTAAATCAGATTGAATCTGGTTCTGATCGCCCCAGAGCCACAAAGGGAGAGCCAATACCTGTCATTGTCAAGGAGCTCTTCTTTTTCACCTTGGTGTTCTGGGTCCCAAATGGCCTATGTGATCCAGTGAACTTGAGCGACTGTACACACCATGCAACCTTTGTACTACCATATTGAAGACATAGAACATTTCTGTCACTCCCCAAACTCCCTGGTACAGATTTGCAGGCTCTCTCCCCTGCACTTCTGGCCCCAGGCTGCCATGGACCTCCTTTCTGCTCCTTTAGTTTTGCCTGTTCTAGAATTTCATATACACTAAAAGGAGCTAGTATGCATTCTTTTGATCTGGCTTCTGCTGTTCAGCATTATGTTTCTTCTGATTCATCCACGTTATTGTGTGTATCATAGTTTGTTCATTTTATGGCTGAATAGTATGCCATTGAGTATTTTAACCACGTTTTCTTTATCCATTTACCTGGTGACAAGCATTTAGGCTGTTTCTATTTTTGGGCTATTTTGAATCAAGCTGCCATGAACACATGAATACGAGTTTTTGTGTGGACACGTGTTTGTTTCCATTCAGGAAAGATTTAAGAGTAGAACTGTTAGGTTACCTGGTAGGTATATTTGACTCTATGAGACACTGATAATCACTTTTGCACACTGAGTATATCATTTTATATTTCTATCAGCAGTATTTGGGAATTG